>CALNHX010008668.1:0-58072 GCA_940337035.1 Agriotes lineatus
AACTCGTGGCCCCTTCCCTGTCTGTTACAGCTAGAGGCTTGGAAGATCTGAAAACTAGTCTTGGTTTTGTCTGGATTTTGAGACAAGACCCAAGAACAAGACTGGAGCTTCTAGACCAGGATAAAATCACAATGACTAGCTATAAAAACTAGACCATACCGAAATTGGTTGGAGTTTCATTGGTTAAAAAACAGAAAAAACTAATAAGGGATTGCACAGAACCTACGTTTAAGATGGTCATAAGGTAAGATTTCCAGTATTTTTTTGTAGCACAGAAGAAGAGCTAAAATATATAGCATCACAGAGGATGTATTTTTGAAAGGGGCTCCACTTCAGCATAGCAATGAAAATCATACGAATAGAGAGAAGGCGAATTTACAAATGAAACTGTCAGAACCTCGTGCGAGATTTAAAAAAAATTTTGAACTTACCACTGATACGGAAATCCTTCAGAGTACCCACATTGATGGTCGGGCCTACAACAATAATTCCAAGCATGCTCTTCTCTTGCTTCCAATTCGCAGTACCAGAAGCCAGCTACTTTATTTTCTTGACACAAACTCCCTCGTTTACAAGGTAATCCACCAACGCTGTAGATTCTCCAGGTATCCATTGGAGATGTAGGATCTGCAAGACGCTTGTTAAATTTATTTTTCTCCGTAATCGTGTTCTACTTACTAAACCAAGGAATTATGCTTCCGCCTTCTTTGCCGCCAGAGCCGCCCCATCCACCACCGACTCCGCTACTACTACTGCTGCCCCATCCTCCACTACCTCCACTGCTCCATCCACTGCCACCTCCACTGCTACCGCCTCCACCTCCATGGCTCCATCCGCTTCCAACTCCATGGCTTCCGCCACTACCTCCACTACTCCATCCGCCACTACCCCCACTATTCCATCCGCCACTACCTCCACTGCTCCATCCGCCACTACCTCCATTATTCCATCCGCCACTACCTCCACTACTCCATCCCCCACCACCGCCACTGCCACCGCCACTTCCTCCACTGCTGCCGCTGCTTCCCCCAATTCCTAGAACGAGAACTGCAACACAGCGTGGGTTGTGGACATCCCAAGCAAATAACCACGAGTCTGAGTCTGCAACGTAGTCAACGTTTGATAAGAGATCTCGTTGAACGATGTCGGACAAGTCGCAGTTTGGAGTGCCCTTTGGAGCTGATGTTCTAAAATATAATATGTTAGGAAGTATTGCGCCATTGATTAATAATAAATGGTACCTGTAGCTCAAGGACATGCACTGGAAGAGGGACTTGTCCCTGGCCTTAGTGCATTCTGCTTTGCAATCAGCTTCAGTTTCCACCCTTAAGGACTTTTTGGTGGCTTGTGGTAGAAGCCTTGCAGGTGATCCATATCCAATGTAGCACACTAAAAATTGAAACAATTTTATTATCTATACTATAACAGAAAGGCAAGGCCAAACTATTGCAAGTTTATCACTATGCGTTTCCAAAGTACGTAACATAAAATGGAAACCCAGAATAGCAAAAGTAAGAAATGGAAGTTAGTACATGGAACCAGTATATCGATGCAGACAATATATGATATAAGTAGCAAATAACTGCCAATGGCAGTAAACTTTTTTAATGAAGATATATACAGACTACCACTAAGTATTACCAACAGTAAAAAAAATTATCTTCTGTTACTAAACCGAAATTTCTGAAGTATCCAAAGGAATGAAATATAAAATAAAACTTTTAGGAAAAGTCCAAGAGAAATTCCGGTGTACATACTATGGTAAGAAATTATATGAGCACACTGCAAGAATAACAAGAAAGACAAATTCTAGAAAGAATACTTGAAGAAAGAATCGAAAGAAGAAAACCATTCATTTGATATAAGAGGTTAACACGCCTCGTCCTCTGCATAATGGCGTGAGGGCGGGTCTTAAGTTACACAATGGCGGTTAAGCGCCACCTTCCTGCTAGCTCTGTCGGTAAAGGCGGTTCAGCTGAGACGACAAAAGAAAGAAGAAACAAAAAAGAAACACACAACGTAAGTCTGGGTGATTATATTACTACACAACTTAAGTGATTAACACACAGGAGGCGGGAGTCTTAATGGTTAACGATATATTTCTTATTAACTAACACCTGGTCTTTTATTCTCTCGCGGGGCGTCACGATCTCCGGAGGTCGGAAAGGCTACGATACTTTACCCGGGCAGCGTTCGGGTGGTGCTGCGTGGGCAGGGGAGAGTACCTCCTGCGCGGACGACGCGACGCGGGAGAGCGCGACGTTGGACGGCGAGACGCTGGCCGGAGGTGCCAATCAGGTTTAGCGTGCTTCTCGGGGTAAATAGGGGCGCTCGGAGGATCTAGGGCGCTTGTCGGTGCGCTGGTGCCGTTCGGAAGAGCGGGAGCGCTTCTCGGGGCGATGGCGGTGTTCCAAGCGGTGGCGTTGTCCGCGGCGACTGCCGGGGATGAAACGGGGCTGCTCGCTCAGGGGCGCTCGGGGGTGCTGGCGCAGTAGGGTGTGGAGCTTAGGGTCCCTGGCGGAGGACCGAGGGTCGATCACTGGGGGGCGGCGTGCTGGTAACTCCACCTTCCGGAGTGCCCAAGGTATGGGGGCCGCCGCGCTCCGGAGGACGGCGTGTCACAGCCAGTCGAGCTCGCTGCGCTCGAGGGGCTCGGGGTGGAGCTGTAGTTCCTCCTCCTGTAGTTGGGAGGTGCGGGGGTTTGCGGTGAGCACTGTCCGTGGGAGCGGCGGGCTGGTCCGCCGCAACGCTTGGGGCGGTGGCGAGGTCGGGCGTCCGAGAAAGGTGTCCCTAGGGAGCTTCGGGCGGACTGGCCGGTTCGGGGGTAGTGGGGGGCGAAGGCCCAAACAGGAGATCGTACAGAGCGTGTAACGTAATTCTGTTTTCCAACCTCTCTGGAGGGTGCGTGTTAGAGCATTGGTGCTTGAGCAGGAGTCTGAAGGCGAAAATTTTCTAAGTTTGTACACTGTAGAAAAATTTTTTAAGTTCTCACAACACTTGTGCCCTCGTCCGCACTGGATGGTGCGTGTTAGAGCGTGTGATGATGGTGGGATGAGGCTGAAGAACGAATGATGCTTTTCTGAAACCCTTCCGTGCTTATATTGGGAGCGGTCTTTTGTGGCTGCAATCCGGCTTTACCATTGGCCGTCGCAGTGGGGGCTTAGGGTGGCTTTTTCGGCTTTTTTCCTTTTTTGAGGCCTAGCGGTCTGGCGCTTGTGATCTGTTCTCTGATTATGCGCGCAATCGCTTCCTCTTGAAAAACTGCATCTTCTGATATGCGATAAGCCTATGTTGCGTTCTTTTCTTGGCCCGCGCGAGACCTCATATGCAATTATATCTAGCGCGGCCCCGGACTAAATGAAGCCGCGCTCGGAAGCCGTCTGAGTGCGGTTCGGACAAATCTTTTGCAGCATGCCCATGTTCGGTGTATGCTTTCGCGTCCGTCATTTTTCGCGGAGGATTTGATTTCATATATATGAAAGCGCCTCATCTGCCCTTCCGTCGGGCGCGCTTTGCGGTTATGCCGGCGAGGCGGGCGCGCCTCGAAGGATCCGCGGTTCCTTTTCTTTATTCCCTAATTAGCTTGGGTGTGAATCGAAGTGCTTTATTAATTTCCTTTAATTCTAACGCGAATTTGGTAAGGCGCCGTTTTGCCGGGGTGGTGCCTTAAGTCGATCGAGGGCCGGCGACGTTTGCGGCGGCTGCAAGTAATTTAACGAGGGCGCTTTTCTTGTGCCGGGTTTCCTGATTTATGGGTGGTAGCCGGTACGTGTCTTTCCGAAGAATTCCTCCGGGTGTTATCCGGTATAGTTTATGGTGTTTTCTAGTAACTTGGGCGCGCGGGTTGAGTCGATTGCAGGCCAGATGCGTGGGAATGACTTATGTGTAATTAGTTGTCCATCGTGCTAACTGCATTGGTTTGTCAAGGTCGAACGATTAAATAGGCAGAAATAATGTAAGAAGATAGAAAATGCTTCAGAAACGGATTGACAAAAGTTAAGACAGAGAAGAAGAAGAGCAGTACAACAAAATGAAACTTATATGTTGCAAACATGAATGAAGGAACGAGTTCCTCAAATAAGCACTACTAGGTTACCAGGCATAATTTAATAACTAGGTTTTTTGAAAGATATACTCTCCACTTACTTTTATCAAGTTTATCATGTGAATTCTGTTCAGGTTTGTGCCCTATTTGAAAGTGATTAGGCTCACAGCCATGCCCATAGCTGCCCCTTTCGTATAGTTCAAATCCACTTTCTGGTATCAAATGGATGCGGGGATCCATATCCAAATATGGCCAATCCGTTAACTGACAGTTATCTATAGCACCTCCAATGACTGGGGATCCATACCTATTTAAAACGATATATGGTTATGTTTTATACAAAAACGCTTTTATATTCTTACCTGAAACTGAACGCACGGCATGTAAATCTGTATGATCTTAAACATTCAAGCTGGCAATCCACAATTGACTTAACATTGAGAGAATCTCGTACTATTTTTTGATCTAATCTTTGTCCACTACGAACTCGCCAAAAACACTCTAAAATGAGTTTAGCGTAGTATTTCAAATCAGAAAATTTTGAACTAGTACCTACCGCTATCGTCTTTTCTAGGATCGACTGGTTCATCACAACTGTCTTTGTTGTTAATTGTGTAGATGTCACAATCACGATCCGGCTCTAAATCAGTATAATAGTCGAGTTCCTTATAATGCCTGTCACTTAAATAGCAGTTTTCTGACGGTAGATTGGGTATGAGGGTGTATCTAAATTTCAAGGAATTAATTTAAATTTTAGAAATATGTATTGCAATTACCTAAAGGCATAGGAAGTACACGGAAAGTCGGCTTCTTTATGGCAAAACAATTCACATTCGTAAATATTTGTAACGGCAATCAATTTCTTCACTATACCTCTATGTAGTCTAAAGCCAGTGATCATTCGTAAAGAACATTCTAGGAATAAATACAAAAACACATATTTTACTCAATTTCAGCAATTTTCATCAATTTACCATCTTTCAAGTAGTCTTCATAGTCATAAGCATGATGTCCGTGATGGTGGTCGCGGTGCTGTAAGTCAAAATGATCAGGACGGTCATCATACGGAGGTAAATAATTTCCCCCAAGCTCTGGTTTATCTTGATACGGTGGGAGCAATCCTGGGTCCTTGTCATGATGTTTATGTTCTATCTGATTAAATCCCCAGTAGTCGTAACCATCGTGATGACTAGTATGGGTGCGTCTGTGATCTCCATAGCCATAGCTTCCCCCGTAACGTCCCCAATCCTTGGATCCTCCATAGCGATTGGGAATATAATAGTACTTCCGGTCATTGTACTCATGAACGTTGTTATTTCTATGGTTATTGTCGTAATAATCATACGAGTAATAAGAATCTGGAGCTCCAAAATTCCCATAAGAGCCACCGTAACTGCCCCATCCACCTTGCTTTTTGTCAAACCCCCAATAATTTTTGTCCTTTACCCTATCATGAAAGTACTTATCCCAATAGCCGCTCGATTCATAATATGGTCTCTCGTATTTCCAGTTCCCGTGAGGTAAATACGGTTCGTATGATTTGTAGTCGTACTGAGGAGGTGGCTGTTGTGGTTTGTAATCATAGGTATCTCGGGGAGGAGCTAAAGCTGGGCGTGAGTAGTGGTAGCCATGGAAGGAATGGTCATAGTTGTGACCGTAATCATCGGAGTGTTGGTATTTGTAATAATTATAATCGTGGGAATCTTGATAATCATCTTGGTACGTGTGATGATAATCGTAACCTATAATACGAACAACAGCTTATAATTTGCCATAGATTACAAAAATCGCAAAAGCACTCACTCTTACCTCCGCGACGATTGTTATCGTAATATCTGTAATCGTAATCGTATCCGTCAGGTCGTGGTTGCCTATTGTACCCATTGTCGTACTTATTGCTCCAATAGGCACTCCCATAATGATCTCCGCGGCTATTTTGGTCGTAGTAGTCGTACCTGTTGCCAGAACTGTGATAGCTATTGCTATCGTATGAGCCGTAGTATTTTACACCCTTGCAATCCGGTGCGTCGCTGTTACGATCTCTTTCATAGTAATCGTAGTCGGGAACATCGTATACGTCGCGTCTCATGTCGAGGCGAGAAAGAGGTAAATCCAGAAGTTCGCAGTCGCCCTGCGCTCGTCCCGAGGGATCCAATCTGGAATAAAGTGAATGTTAGTTCTTAATTCAAACCATAGAGTAGTTTATACGTCATTGGCTTGTCTTTCATTATAATAGAAATAAAAACGACGATATTCTGTGAAGATACTGAGAATACAACCTTCATGATGTTTAGTTTATTGTTTCGGTGAAAACTATATACCTATATAAACGATGAGATTAACTAATAGTTTTCTCGTGGGGTAATGGATCTACAATATTTGGCAAGAAAGGTTCTTCAAAGCTGTTATAAGGCTAGTAAATGAAAAAGTCTGACTCTGATAACTATTGTATGACTTGTATGAATAAAATTTTGTTAAAAACTGCATCGCGTACCACTGACCACTGTTTAACATTATTATGTAATCGAATTGAGGATATACAGTGTGTCCAAGATAAGGAGGACCAGTATGGGGATCTCGTTAATAGTAAGAGATACAAATTTGGTTAAATAGGAAAAAAGTTGCGCAATTAAAGGGCTAAGAAAATGACGCCTAGAAATTCTGATGTCATTTTTCGTTTTTGAGTTTTTGACTTAAAAAAACCGATTTTTAAAAATTTTGAATATCATTTTGATGGCATTAATATTAAAGTTACAACAAAACAAATAACACTTATTGCATCTTTTAATAAACTTCAAGATTACGTTATTTTTTATGCGATGTTTCGTTTCTGAGCAACCATCATCAACTTCATTTTTTAAATACGGTGCTTATTTTCTGATGCCAAATTTTAAAAGCCCTTTTTATTTTGAATTTAACAATGTATTACAATTTATGGTTTAATTACGTTTCAAGTGTTTTTTGGCAATAATCAAGAAATTTTTGGATACGGATCTGTGTCCTAGCTAGAGCATTTCATACGTTGTTTCAACTAAGTAATTTAAAGAAACAACTAACGACTGGATGTTTTATATTTCTAATTTTAATTATTGTGTATAAGTAAGAAAAATAAATCTATATATTTAAACCGTGAAGCGTTTTCTTTCGACATCTATTTTGAGACTACCACCTGGCCGATTTCGATAATTCTTTTTTTAAATGAAAGCCGTTACTGTGTAGATGTGCACAAAAGTCCTAAATTGAAAATAAATGGATACTTGTTAGAGAAAAACCAACATATTGTAACTTTCAACTGGCTGCAGCCGGCTATGCAGGAGCAGTAAACTAAGTGTATTCTCGAGGTCAGCCTGCGACGTTCTGCTAATTTTTGCAATGGACTACTGCAACTACTAAATGTTTATTTGAAATCAACGGTCTGCTGATTCCCGAGACAAACGTCAAAATACATGTAAAATGACAGTTAACGAAAATCTGTATTGTTCATAGGCTGTAAGGTGTTTTTTCTGCTTATTATAATTATGTGGATGTGCTTATTTACACACTGGTTCATTTTTTTCCTGTTGGTAGGTTGGTACAAGTATACGTATATTGTTAAAACGTCTTTTGACGTTATCCGACACCTGTTTTTTATACTCTTCCATCCTCCCAGTTTCTTTTGTTTAAGTTGCTTTTCTTTGTGGTACCCTTCCCAATTTCTCTGTGCGCCCAGCATTTGCGATTACAATAAATCGCAAAGACAATCTCTGGATAAAGTGGGAATATACCGGGTGGGCCACGAAACTTGTAGCCCCTGAAGATTATCTAATGCTACCCAAATAAAAACAGAGTAGATCGTTATATTTTGTATGCATTAAAAACAGGTCATGGTTAGTAAATATCAAACTAAGCAATATTTGCTGTATGTATTTATATTGCTTTTTGTAATATAACACAGAACCAGTATTTAGCTATGGTCATTGTCACGTGCGAGTAGTTTTGAAAACTTAAAAATTCTAATTTTACCTAATGAATAGTTCCATGCGTTAAACATTGTCTACAAAGAAGTTTTGTAAATTGCAAAATATTTTTCAACGGGTCCACTAGTAATAAAATTAATTACTGACTACTGAAAATTGTTTTAATTTCAAGACCATATTGATTATTAAGGATTGAAAGCATCCAGTGTGCTCATTTCCGCTTTCTTTAAATGTTTTTCACCATGTAGGGACCCTGAATGATGAAAACATATTTTATCAATTTCGTCTGTCTGTCTGCCTGTCCGTCCGTCCGTTCGTCTCTCTGTTGGTGGTATAGTTAAAAAACTATTTGTAGGAAGACGATATTTTTCTTGTGGATTACATGTCTACCTGGCTCGTTATACTTTCGGTCAAATATATACAGAGTGAGCAACTTAAAAACTAAAATCTGTCTATTAGTTAAATAAAACTGAAATTTTGCACATCTCAGATTTTTACATTAGACGAAAATAGACATATTTCGTACGCAACAGGTACAGGGTGAATACCTTAAATAATAAAATTGCTTTTTCCCCTTGCGAGGGAAGTTCTGAGTAAGCCTTTTACAGATTGTTTTAAGTATTTATCCTGTATACAAGCTGTTCCACCTTGATTACATAATATTTAGTCAGGGTATTCTTTGGCCAAAAACAAGTAAAATAGTCCTAATAAACATATATTCGCAAATGCACTAAAATCATAAAATAATAATAATAATAATAATAATAACTTATAATAATGCAGAAGACTAATAGCCGTGTTTACACAACTAAAAGTACCACGGTTGCATTCGTTTATTTCTATTTTTGTAAACAAACTTCCCTTAACTTTTAATAGCGATATTATCACAGAAAACAATTATTTATTCTGCATATTTCTTGTGTTTTTTAAAACTATTGACTCAGCTTCGAAGGCAAGTCCACTTTGGTTAATTTTCATATCTGCTTATTGAACGCTACTACAACCTAAGCCGTACTCAAACCCTAAAAAGGCGTGTCCGTTACATCTTACATAACAACATAACCTATATTTCTGCAAAGTTTTATGCGTCGCCTTTCGTTTCTGCTAGCAGTTGCTACAAGTATTAATTCTGTTAAATGGTCTACTGTGCATCAGATAATTGTAGTACAAAAAAGCAAGGTATTAGCGTTACAATCTTATTGCTTCTCTCTTCTGCAGGGTCACTTTGAAGTATCGCAAATTAAAACTAACGCTGACTGTACGAGTGCATCTTCGACTGTAGTTATGAACAACACAGCCATGACCGAGGTTTCTACACATTTGTATGTAACATTGTTGCATACAGAAAATTGGCTGCTAAATTTGTTGATGGGACGTTGCGCTGAGTAGACGTGGTGTGCCAGCTGCTGCTAAATTTTATAAATATTGTGATTCTCCTAATATAAGTGCGTTACAACATGCCTGTTACTAGAAGCGGTGAAGCTATTGATGGCGAAGCGATTGCAGAGAGGGTAGTTGAAAAACTGTTAGATTCCAAAGAAGCTTACTTCGATCATCAACGCTTCCCTGGAAACCGAGGTTGCTAAAATAGTGGAAAAGTACGAGCACAAAATCTCATCTTTGGAAATGCAACTCGAAAAACTGAAAGCCGAAACGGAAGATACAATGGACGCACATGAACAATACAGCCGTGTAAATAGTTTAAGAATATTCAGCGTTCCGCAAAAACCGAATGAAAATACCAGTGAAGTAGTGCGCAATTTATGCCACGAAAAGTTAGGTATTAACCTTGCCGAAAATAATATCGACATCTGCCATCGCCTTGGATCGAAAGAGGGAACTCACCGTCCAATTATTATAAAATGTGTGTCCCGCAGCATTAAAAAACTTATATATAGTAATAAGAAGAAATTAAAAAACTCTCCTGTGGTTATTCGGGAAGATCTCACGAAACGACGAGTGGCATGGTTGAAAAGCGCCGTTGAAAGATTTGGAATGAACAAGGTATGGACCGCCGATGGAAACATTTTTGTTAAAACGGACTCGGGGATTAAAAAAGTCACGTCATATAAACATTTGCAAAATATTTAATATTTTAAATTCCTAAAATATAAATAAGTTATGTGCAGCAGTGATAATGTGGAGCAGTGATACTAGCACGCTTTGCATGTTGTTGCTGATAGCAGAATTTTTAGTTTAACTGATGGTTAATATTTATATATTTGGTATTTGTTTACAATTTAGTTTTTTTCTAAATAAGGCAATTTATTTGAATGAATGGTAAATTGGTGGGCAATTGTTTGTGTGTGGCACATATTAATATTAGGTCACTTTTGCCGAAAATCGGTGACATAAACTATTTACTTGAACAAAAGGGATATGATATTTTAGCATTATCAGAAACTTGGTTAAAATCTGATATTACCCTTTCTCATTCGAAATATAACATTTTCCGGAAAGATCGAGACGCTCGAGGGGGTGGAGTTGCAATTTATGTAAAGAATCACTTGAATGTAAAAATTATTCAAACAAATGATAATATTGAGCAATTGTGGCTGTCATTAAAAATCAATAATGAAAGTTATGTTTTCGGGGTTGTGTATAAACCACCTCAATTTAATTATAAAGTTTTTGTAGATGAGGTTGAAGAATCCATTTGTTTGTATACTCAGGCTTCAGATAGGGTTATTTGTTTGGGTGATTTTAATATAAACGTGTTGGATTTTTCTGGTTCGGTTACGCAATACTTAAATTATATGTTAAATACATTATGTTTAAAACAAATTATTACAGAGCCTACTCGAATATCTGGAAATAGCAGTACTTTGATAGATCTCATAATTACATCGGATACCAGCTGCATTATTAAAACAGGGGTGTGTGAAAATGAGTTATCCGATCATGAGACAGTTTTTTTGCAAAATATCAACTGGTGAGTTCGTCAAACTAAGTCCTATTATACGCACATTTCGGAATTTTAAATATTTTAATTTTAATGACTTACTGTGGCCTACAGAAATTACCTCTACATCAATTGTTTTATGAGCGGGATATTGATGCTAAATTAAACATTTTAAATTATTATATTACATCCATTTTTGACTTGCATGCCCCCTGGATAACCGTTAAAATGAAGAACAAACCAGCACCTTGGTTTACTGATAATGTTAAGTTACTGATAAATCTTAAAAATAAGGCAAAATCAAAATATAAACAATCTAAGAACCCTGAGCACTGGGAATATTATAAAAGTTTGCGGAATTTTACCAATCTTGCAATTCAAAATGAAAAGAAAGCTTACTTCGAGCATAAAGTTGGGATTGGAGGCACAAATGCTATTTGGAAGGAGCTAAATTTAATAAATATAAACATTAAAAAACAAAATTCTATTCCGGAAACACTCAGTAATGTACAAGAAGTAAATGATTTTTCTGTAGACTCTATACCTCACAGCACTCCTGATCAAATGCTTCTAGATTTTTATCGTAATAACGAACTTACATCAGAAAAACTTTCTTTCACGACTGTTGACGTTGAGGAAGTACAAAATTTAATTAGAAGTGTAAAAAGTAATGCAGGGGGTATAGACGGTATAACCATCAATATGATTAAACTGTGTTGTCCATACATATTACCGTTTATTACTCATATACTGAACTGCTGTTTATGTTTTTCCAAAATGTTGGAAAAATGCAATTGTGATTCCTTTCCCCAAAGTAAATAATGCTGCAGCCTATACAGATTTACAACCTATCAGTATACTGCCGGCATTTTCAAAGCTTTTAGAAAAAATTATAATTAAACAGTTACGTCAATATTTAAGTAATTATAATATCCTTCCAATTTCTCAGTCAGGGTTTAGACCATCTCATGGTTGTGTTACGGCTTTGCTAAATATAACTGATGATATCTTAGCTGCTTCTGATAATGGAAAATTAACAGTATTAACACTGTTAGATTTTAGTAAAGCGTTCGATACTATTAATCATGATTTGTTAATTTGCCTGAGCGGAACGCGAGGGCAAATTAATAGGAAGTTGAAACATATTTTGAAGGCGAACAGTAAAAATAGAAATAGAGTGTTAATTAACGACTGGTTATTTATTTAAATAAGACATTTCTTCTTATTGTATAGTTGTACATTACTATAAATGTTAGTTTAAATTTACTCGAATATTTGTTTTGTTAATTACAAAACTTAACAAATTAATAAATAAAAGTATTTACAAAAATATTGCTCTAACTGCTATCTAATAAAAAATTTCTTATTAATAGTACAGCAATATCACGGAAACAAACGGCGAACGTCATCGAATATTTAGTTATTCATTTAAAGTTACCGTTTGATTCCGTGATTTACCTATAGTTACAATAAATATGATTAACTATAGGTAAATCACGGAACCAAACGGTGCGCGTCATCAAACAGTAACTTTAAATTAATAACTAAATATTTGATGACGTGCACAGTTTTGTTCCGTGATTTTACTATATGTGTATTGCTTCCCAAGCTGGGATGAGCTCCATACTGAGCGCTGGGTTAGTCAACCGAGGTGCGAAGCACTGAGGTCAGCTAAAAGTACGAAGCTGGAATAAGCCTTCCCACGAGGTATGTATGGTATGCCATTTTACTCACAACATAGTTACACATTTATTTAATTTCGACATTCACTAGAGATGGAAAGAATTTTGTATGATAAAAATTCTTCAAAATTTGTCTATTTTCTGCCCATTCTTCTTTTTTTGTAACTGGAATTATTGCGACGACTTGAGGAGTCCAGATAACTAGATAGCATTTCTTTTTATGTAACAAGTGCAATGCACCCTGTATTTGGTGAAAATATTCATGGTTTTCATTTACCACAAACTTTTTCAGTACCTTATCGTAAAAACAAATATAGCCTTTGTCATGTGCAAGTGATTCCATCAAGTTGGAATTGAGATATTTAAATGGACATTTAACTTCCACAAGCTCTTCCTCGCCTGCAAGGCCATCTGGGGTTGCCTCAAGGTATCCACACTGATGGAGCCATAGTCCAGCAGATGTCACAGACAGTCCAGTTGCTGCCCCAAATGCTTCAATTGCATTATTTTCATGTTCTCGCCCCCCACCGAATGGCCTTTACTCCATCTAAGTTATATGTTCCTGCATAATAACAGAACTTTATGAAAAAATGTGAAAAATATTTTGCAAAGCAAACCTGTTAGTTTTTTGAAAAGCGATGCAGGGTAACGATTTCTTTTGCAAGCTGCTAGCACTGTACCGAACGAACTGGCTGTTAAAGGAAACCTGCGAATAATTAACCACAAGGGATTTTTTACTGCCCTATGGTTTGATGTAATAACTCAACAATAATTTAAGAGCTGTTGCCATTCTTGGATAAAGCAAGTGAATCTTTTGAGCTTCCGCCTGCAATTCTAAATTCATATCATTAAATCGCCGGAAGATTTTCCGGTGGATTTTCCAAGTGGATTCCCTTGAGTCCCAGTGGTCACAGTACTCACAGTACTCACAGCACACTTTGAACTTTAATAATTTTTTTACGTTCTACCGAAAGTAAAAATGCAAATGTAAACAATTCGCTTTCAGAGTTCTTAGTAGGAGAGCTGGTGACATTTTTTGGTGATCATTTAGTTAAGGCCTATTTTTTGAGAGGATGTTTCTGGAGGCATGTATAAGTGTCATCTGTAAGGATTCTCCTAGATAGCGGTATCGGAGGGAGGCAGAACACCCCCAATTTGCACTGTCAGTATATGTCAAATTCGAGGTGAGCCGGTTAGGTTTTGTTTCAGTTTGTGTCAAAACTGACGGAAAACCTAACCTGCTAACCTCGAATTTGACATAAACTACACTAAAAAAGTCCATAAGGGGCGGCTGTGGAAATTAAAACGTATGAATAATAGGTTGGTGGCATTGTAAGTCTATGTCAAATTCGAGGTTAGCAGGTTAGGTTTTCCGTCAGTTTTGACACAAACTGACACAAAACCTAACCGACTCACCTCGAATTTGACATATACTGACAGTGCAAATTGGGGGTGTTCTGCCTCATTCCGATACCGCTATCTAGGAGAATCCTTCCAGATGACAGTTATACATGCCTCCAGCAACATTCTCTCAAAAAATAGGCCTTAACTAAATGATCACCAAAAAATGTCACCAGCTCTTAGACTATCTGTTTATAGCCTCGGACACTTAGTTTGAATCAGGGAAATACCTATTTTCTGTTAAGTAAATCCACGGTCTACTAAATTAAATAATGTACTTGTACATTTAATATAGATGGTCATGGTAATTCATGGGATGGTAAGGCATTTCAAATTTCAGGCTGCCATCTGTCCGTCACAGCGAAAACTTATTTCTAAGATTGGAATAATAATAGTAGGTAGTAATCTGCAACAACGGCGAAAGAGGCGAAGGAATTTTTGCTTTATTATTTGGTTTTTTAATAAAATAAACTGGAAAAAATCACTAGATAAATCTCTTTTGGCAAAAGTTATCACTAAATCACTAGATTAACTAAAAATCACTAGATCTAATGAAATTTCACTAGACCTGGCAACACTGCCCAGGGGTGCCAGATCGTGTCAAGCTGAATTCGTTAGCTTCGTCGGAAAAAATCGTGAGATTTCGGAAATGGATGAGATTTGAAACTATGGATGCAAATTTAAAAAAAAGCTATTTTAAAATTAATAAAATATAGAATATATGCTGCAGATTTATTAAGCATTGAGTACATAGGTTGTACATACATAAATAACTGCAAGAGAATTATAAACATTTTAAATAATTGCCATAAATAAAAAAATTAAATTAATATATAGTAAATGTTAAATGAACTAAATATTTTATTATAGAAATAACACATGAATTCTAAAAATAAAAATATGGCTACATAGAATATAGTACATATACATAGACCTAAGTATGTATACAGAAAAAAAATTGTTCGACTACTCACAATCTGAAGAATCTGTGTCCGGGATGACTGGTTTGGAGGGATACAGTACTTGACTATTAATTTTTGTAAATTAAATCTGTGCTTATCTTGAAATTATGTAAATATCTATTTCTTGAAAGAACATTTAAATCCGCTTTCAACCGCAACTTGCGACTTCTTTATGTGAACCATAGATAGCAGCAGTATTTGATGATAATGTGGGAAATGATAAAATCAGTGACAGCATACATTAAATCATGTATTAAGACTAACACACATTTTTTTCTATTTAATCATTTAGTGTTACAATTTTTTATAAAATTATTTTAATTAGAATTGATACAAAAATCGTGAGATAAATAGTCCTTATCGTGAGATCGTGAGAATGAAATCGTGAGAACTCACGATAAAACGTGAGATCTGGCACCCCTGCATGTACCATTTAATACTGAACAGAAAAAAGAAGACACTATTCAATTCAACAGTATTGGCGGTATCCAATATGAAAGAAAGTTGCCCGGAGGCTATCCAAAAATGTCCATAAAACGCTTTCCAGAGGCAAGCGTTTCCTTTCCAGAGACTTTCCATTTAAAAAAATATATTTTTTAACTTTTCCTTACTGCCAATCTCTAGCGTGTTTTTAAAACTTTCTTTAGTGAAACAAAAGTTATTAAATCCGTCCTACATTTTAAGTGCGGCATATGCCGCGGGTTTCAGCTAGTAAGTAATAAGCTACAAAATAATATACACTGTTACAAAAGTGGCTACAATGTGCTTCAGCATATGCACGAATTCTTCTCCTAAAAGAGCTTTATATTGCTTTATAAACCCCAGGAACTTGTATGTAAATAGGGTTTCCTGTTGGACAATAAAGGTATATTATTATTATTATTATTATTATTATTATTATTATTATTATTATTATTATTATTATTATTATTATTGGCGAATGTTTCGCTTACGTACTTTCTTCCTTCTACAGAATAATAAGCGGGTGCTCCATCACGCATAAAATAAGCATTTTGACGAGATTGTAACGACATGTCACCAAATATTGCTTCCAATTCATTTCTTAGGAACTGAAGTTAAATAATTAAGATACGTCAAACAACAAGAAAATTTTAACACAAAATGTAGGAAGTCTAGTTAATGTTCAGGTCAAGTAATTTACTTAAGTCAGTCGGTGTTTGTCTCGGAAACTATGCACACACGGGTACATGTTTACAAGGACTTTTTTCTTGTTTTTGACACCCTGTATACAATAGAGTATTATTTTTAAAGTATCTGCTTTTCCATAATTTCCAATGATCAATTTATTTTTTTTAATACAAAATGAGACTTCTTCTATTTTATATAGTAGAGAAAACTTTCTCTGTTATTACAGATATAAAAAATGTTTTTTATAACTATAAATAGTAAAGAAAAAATAAAAGAGTATTATAACATCATCAAAATTAATTTTTTAAGGGACCAAAAATGTACGAAATTTAAAATCAACATTACAATAATTATTTAACTTTATTTTTGCTACAAAAAGCATGTTATGTGTAAAATGGTTATTTATGTATCAAGGGCGTAAAACAGTCGCTTTTGGCCCGCGGCGTGAGAGTTATACCACAAGTGCAGAGCACTGAGGGCTATAACACGACTAGAGCCAAAGCCTCTGGTTACGCCTGAGGTGCATGCAAAACTGTATGTCTTAGGGCCGATTTCATAATCAATTTTAAAGCTTCATTTAACTAAAGTGACATTAGATTGTGCAGAGTGCAATGTCTTACATATGGCATCATGCACATTCTAACATTACTTTAGGTAAATGAAGCTTTAAAATTGATTATGAAATCGGCCCTTAATAGTAAATTATTTGTTGTTTATACCTGTGATGCGGAATATAAGAAGTTATCGAAAAAAATTCTCCCGAAGTATGCCTTGGAATTTAAACGTGTTTCCTCACCTCACACAACCTCAAATTGTGTTCTTGGCAGATTTTTTTAAATTTTCTGAATAACTTTGTCAAACTCAACAGAAGCAATTGCAGTACTTGCCACGGGCATTTGTTTTTGTAAACTCGTGTAAGTTACGACATTATAATGGCAAGTATTTTCTTGACTAAGCCAACTATTCCAAATAAAATGTAAATGCCAAGAAGTTGCAATAAATCTTGGCACCCTAGACTTTGCATGATTTGATTTCTTAAATATAATAATTTTTCTGCTGCTTATCACATATTCATGTTTATTTTAGAAAATCTGGAGTCTTAATGATTCCTAATAAGGCAAGGTAGCGTAGGCAATACCTTAGCAGTATTCTCGATCGATTCTGATAAAGAAGGGTGTGCGGAAGTAGCAGAAGACTTACAATAGTTAGACTTAAATTATTTACACTTCTAGCTGCAACCCTCCACAACTTCTAAGTAACTACCTAAGTTGGTGTTAACCCCTTGAATAATGTTTTGCCCCTCAAATCAGAAGATAGTGAAGTAACTGAAGTTGAACACTGCAGTCAAAGTACAGACTACTTCGATTAGATGTTATTTCATTTTCCAAGAAAACCCTACTCCATTTATAACTTTGAAGAACAGAATCAATAAAGGAGTTGATTACTTTCAGAGTATCTTGGACAGTGGCACACTTTAAATTCTTTTTGATGAGCTCAATTCATATACAGTGCAAGTTATGAAGACAAAGAGTGATGTAAATATGGAACTCGAGCTCTTTAAAAATTGAGAAAGTATTAATATTGATGGAATTAAGGCGCTGATTGCAAGAATGCTAATTGTGAGAATACATTCACATTACATTCTGCATATAAATACTCTTTCTACATAGATAAATCTATGGTGGCTTTCAAAAGCAGCTCATCAATCAGTGAACAGGAATTACAAAGTCTGGTACCCACAGATTCTTAGGGTAGCTAAATTTAGTCATTTCACATTTACATTGGAAGGTCTGTTGATGTCAGTAGAGAGTAAAGTCGTATTAAACCTTTCGACATCTCTGAAAGGTAAGGACTGCATGGTAGCATTTGAAAAAAGTTGTTAAGTACTTCGAGTGATCTTCTGGAAAAATTGGCAAGTGATAATGTGTAAGCCCTTAATGGAGTTCGGTCACGTAACCGTAACGAAGATAAGTGTGTGGTTAACAAACCAGTCCATTTTTTGTGCAAAATTATATCCCCCCCCCCGTGCCTAGAAGATATAATACGATGAAACGTAAGCAGAAACATAGTATTAAAAGCAAAAGTGTCCCATGTCTTAAATTTGTGAAAATATATAATCAATTTTTGGGTGGTGAGGATAGATTCCATCAACTTTATGATAGGTGCGCTATTAGGAAAAGATCAACCAGGTGTGCAAGAAAGAATAATATAATATTACTGACAAGAATCACGACATTCCCTTATGGGGAAGGACTCATCCACAATGACATCTGTAGAATCTTAAATATCATAATAGGTGAACTTTCACCACTTAGGTGGTTTTCCTAAGTCAACAGAGTACCTTCTCTGAGGCGAATGCCAGGTCAGAACTTCTTCACCTTTCTTGGCCTTTATTCCATTCTCCACCCCTCCCTTCTCTCCTCCATTCTGTAATTGTCGTTGTTGGCTGAAGAAAAACGCAGGGTCCCTATAGCAGCACGCCCCCAGTTGGGGGGATTGAATTTACTTTGAACATTTACCTTTTTTACCCCTTTCACCACTAACAGAAGATGCATAAACGTGCAAGTCCTAAAGCTCTGTAGAGCAAATAAACATTAATTAACGTGATGCAGCGTCACGATACCAATTGGAAGCCAGGTGAGTATCTGCGGTTGCGGGAAATCGATTAAGGGTGAAACCCTGGTAATTTGCAGACCACGAAAACGACCAAAGGTGGAGCCCTCACAGTTTTTAGGCTACGGTGACGATTACAGCGACCCGAACAGTTTGAATGTGGGACTTAATCCGAAGAAACCATCGAATGCTGTTTTGCCCAAACATGTAAAGCTCGAGGATGCTTTAGATCCGGTTTTGGCAAACACGACGAAATTATAACTAAAATATATATAGACGAGCGAAAAATTAAAAAAACCTAACAATCTTTACATTTCAAACTAAATAGTATTTGATTACCGCAACTTTTGCAAAACCCAAAATCGAGAAACATTTTTCGTAGTGGAGAGAAGAAAACACGATCTCGTTTTCTATTTTATTTCATACTGCATCGTAAAACCCATGTTTAAGTTAATGATTTTAGTCCGGAAAATGAGGCTTTACGGTATCAGGTCCGGTAAAACATTTTACCGGACTCAAATGAAATAAACCAGTCCGGTAAAACATTTTACCGGACTCAAATGAAATAAACAGGTCCGGTAAAACATTTTACCGGACTCAAATGAAATAAATCAATAATCAAACTATTTATTATTTTAAATTGAAAAAATTTTTTTTTGTAGTTTTAAGTAAAAATCTAATAATTGCAGTATGAAATAAAACGCATTACGACATACGTCCGGTAAACTTTTACAGTAGCTCGTCTCAACATTCCAGACTCGGCTCCTACGTCGCCTCGTCCCGAAACGTTTGGACTCGCTACTTTACCGGACTTATAACGTAAATTACTATTACAGATTTACTAATTCACGACCGAGTTTTTCTCTTTTTGTTACACTTGTATTTTGACTAAATTTCTCTGTAACCGAGATTTGCTATAACTATTTTCCTGTGATGTTCTTCACTATCACGTATCTCAGGTACCTCATTTCGGAGACAGTGACGCGCTTCTTTCTATATTATACTTTATCTATTCACTTACTAGCACTTTCTAGTGATGCCGATATACCTTTCTGTTAAGGAACGAGCATTACAGTTTAACTCATGCTATATAAACAAAATAACATATTTAAAATTATATAATTTTAGAAGAGTAAACACTTTGAATGATGCACGTTCATCAATAAAATTCAAAATTTGAACTTCCTACTGCTTTTAATATTAATTTTAATAATATTTTAGTGAGAAGTAAAAGAGCTTTTTTCTATAGCAGATGTTAAAGTGTGCTTTAATAGACTCAAAACAAAAGGTAAAGTGTTACTTTAACAGCAAGGGTAGATAATAGTAATTAACGTATTAAGAGGGGTAACCCAGTCTTAACATTCGAGCATATTTTTACCACTCGAGCGAGCTCAGCCAAGCGAGAGTGGTAATTTATGTGAGAAATGTTTAGACGAAATGCGTTCATTAGTTTATTGTTCATTGAGGCAATAATTTTGAATCAATAATAATTACTAAAAACTGCTAAATCGAAATCAAACTACCATGAATATGTGTGATGCTGCTATAGTGAATGCATGTTAAATGTATCTTAACATTCGAGGACGCAAGTGCATGCATGTTAAATGAGTGGATGCATATTAAATGTATCTTAACATTCGAGGAGGAGATCCTGTTAAACACTGTTTAACATTTGAATGAACATTAAAGTAATTTAATTTTCTAACTTTTATTTAAATGAAATATTACAGCTTCGTATTATCCTAGCAACCTAATCTAGCTACTGAGATTTTAAAATGTGATTTCCTTTCCTTATTTTCGTTTGAAATTGTTAAAGTTCTTGCTATAGAAAAAAAAAATTATACACGACGATAAAGTTATTACTATCCACTCTTGAATCTTTAACGTCGAGACGAAGTCGATTCAAGAGTGGATAAAATTTAACTTGATCGGCTTGTATAATAAATTACTATTAGTCACGCAAACTAATGCGCCGTAAAATATTCCATACTAAAGTTTATAGCAATTAAAATTCTTGCGGCACACAACGTAATTACAGTTTGTGGGAATAAGTTTTTATTTATTATTCTATTCTTTGTTTCACCAGTTCTTGTATATAAGTTTCTTAAAAATAGATATGCAAGCTTCGATGCGATCTAAATAATTCAAATATTTGTGTTTAATTAATATTTTCCTTCGGGAAATGGAGGTACAATTATAACCTGCGTCGAAGGTATATGACAGTGCTACCTTTAATCATTAATCATCGTCGTTCGCTGTCCATGGACGTTTAATGTAGATACGTTGTAATAAGTTATTAATGGTTCCCATTTACATTTGCTAGGTTTAATAATGACGCTGCAAAATGAATTATTAATAAATATTTGAGTAGTCTAGTCTTATAATTTAGAGTCAGGGTTTCTCAAACATTTCGGAAAGAGTTTTACTTCCTTCGTCTCGCGAAAAATTCACCTTTCGAGATTTCTCCAGATTTTCACATTTCAGGGTCCCGAGATGACGCAAAACAGGTTTTCTCAATTCCGTCTGTCTGTTGACGGTATAACTCAAACACTATTTGTTGGAGACAGAGAATATTTTGCGTACACATTATATATCTACCTGGCATGAAACCGAGAAAATTTCACACAAATATATACAAGGTGAGCACCTTAAAAAAATAAATTTCGTTTATTTTTTATTTAACTTACAAATCGATACAAGTAATAGTTTGAAAATAGCGCAGGCTTTATTCTTACCAAAAATGGAACCCAACAGATACAAGATAAAGGTTGTACAATACAAACAGGAGCAACAAATAAGTGCGTTACGTTAAATGCAGCTGTATCACAAGAATTCAAAGCGTCCCGATGGCTCAAGCTTAGGGCTGGGAGATATATCGATATATCGATAAATATCGGTATTATTTCCATATCCATATATCGATATATGGAAATATCGGATATCGATATATCGAATATCGATATTTATCGAATATCGATATTTATCGAATATCGATATATTGATATTTATCGAATATCTTTATACCGAAATATCGAATATCGACATTTATCGAATATCAATATATCGATATTTATCGAATATCGATATATCGAAATATCTAATATCCATATGTATCGAATATGGAAATATTTGATATCGATATTTATCGAATATCGTTATTTATCGCTATCCCCATAAATATTGATTTCGCCATAATTGTCTACAAAAATCGATATGAGTAGTATAGTGGACACCACTAATTGGATTAAGTGTTCAATTAAATTAATCGATGCTCGATTAAATTAATCGGATGATTGACAGGTGCTCCAATTAAACCGCGAATTGACCTAATTAATTTTCGCGGTTTGATATAATTAATCACATATGAAGTTTGATATGTAATTTACATATGTGCTACTGACTAAATTACGCGCGGCCATTTTTAATTTCCTTCTGGAATTACGCGGCGGTGCGCATGAATGGATTAACGAGATTTCCATTGTCCCTACCTACTATATGAAATTTTTCAGATTTTTTCCGCTCAAAATTAAAAGAAATCGCAATTTCGTTGAAAAAATCTACTACCACAATCATTTCGATAAACAAAATTCACACAATTACACAACATCTCACATAAATTTTTACAAAAATCGAAATCATGTCACATAAATTATACAAAAATGACATTTTAATTCAACACACGATGAAAATTTTATAAAAATCAACCAATTACACATCATATCACAAATTTTTACAAAAACTGACATCATGTCACTTGAAATTATACAAAATATATGTATGTTTTATAAAAAGTGTAAAACATTTGCAAATTTTTCAACGAAATTGTATGTTTTATTCAGGTTTATGTTAATTTGTGATCAACATACATATATTTTGTATAATTTCAAGTGACTTGATGTCAGTTTTTGTAAAATTTTAAGTGAAATGACGGGGCCAGAACATTTTTTCAACGAAATTACGTGTTTTTATTCAAATTTATGTTAATTTCTGGTCAACATACATATATTTTGTATAATTTCAAGTGACATGATGTCAGTTTTTGTAAAAATTTGTGATATGATGTGTAATTGGTTGATTTTTATAAAATTTTCATCGTGTGTTGAATTAAAATGTCATTTTTGTATAATTTATGTGACATGATTTCGATTTTTGTAAAAATTTATGTGAGATGTTGTGTAATTGTGTGAATTTTGTTTATCGAAATGATTGTGGTAGTACCTACTATAGGAAATTTTTCAGATTTTTTCTAAGTTCAATTTTTTTATTTTAAACTTCCCGGGGTGTCGGCCATCTTGGTTTTCTGCGCGCGCACTTCTCACGGCTGTCGTTTTTAGTTTTGAATTTTTGCGGAAATATTTGAATTTCAAACTGCTAAATCTTCCGTCTCCCTCATCGAAGCTGCTCTCTCTCTCTCTCTCTCTCTCTCTCTCTCTCTCTCTCTCTCTCTCTCTCTCATGCACGAGGGCCATTTTAATTTCGCGCGTGTAAGAACAGGTTTATGTTAATTTGTGATCAACATACATATATTTTGTATAATTTCAAGTGACCTGATGTCAGTTTTTGTAAAATTGTGAGATGTTGTGTAATTGTGTGAATTTTGTTTATCGAAATGATTGTGGTAGTAGATTTTTTCAACGAAATTGCGATTTCTTTTAATTTTGAGCGGTGCATTTTATAAAAAAGTGTAAACAAACATGATGGCGATTTTGTAAAAATTTATGTGAGATGCTGTGTAATTGAGTGATTTTTGTTCAATTTTCGTCGTATGTTGAGTAAAAAATGTCGTTTTTTGTATAATTTCAAGTGACATGATATCAGTTTTTGTAAAAATTTATGTGATATGATGTGGACCAACACATTTTTCAGCGAAATTGTGTGTTTTTATTCAAATCTTACTAAAACTGCTGCAGAAATTGCTGTTTTTTTTATTCAAATCTTGCTAAAACTGCAACAAGTTAAAGAAAAAAGTGTAAAACATTTGCAAAATTATGCTTAGAAATAACTCTTAAAACTGTTTTTTACATCATTTTCGTTTTACAAAACGATTTATAAAACGAAGTGTGATCATTTTTTAAGTGAAATAATGTGAGATGGTGTATTTTTTATCGCTTATTGGATAAAAATGTCGTTTTTTGTATAATTTCAAGTGACATGATGTCAGTTTTGTAAAATTTTAAGTGAAACAGAACATTTTTTCAACAAAATTGTGTGTTTTTATTCAAAATTATGTTACTTTGTGGCCAATTGCGTTTTTATTTTCGTTCTTTTGCATTTATACTGGAGTTTATAAAACTGAAACAGAACATTTTTCAACGAAATTCTCTGTTTTATTCAAATTTATGTTAATTTGTGGTCAATTGCGTTTTTATTTTCGTCCGTTTGCATTTATACTGGAATTTTTTAAACTAAAATGCAGTTTTGATCGATATAATGACACAATTTCAGACGCTTACTTATAAATAAAAACCTTTTGCTTTTCGAAATGACTGTAGTATGGGCAATATTTTAAAAAATTCCACTCATCGCTGTTCGTCACAACATGCTTTTTCCAGGAGCGACAAAATCATATGTTCCATAGATTTTAAGGAGACGGCTTGCAAATTAAATTAAAAACGCGGAGGGGACAACCATTCTTATACAATAAGACTCGGATATCTTCGGACTCAACATCGAAAAGTAGCCGAAACACGGTAGCTGAAAGCAACGCACCACCCTTTCTTACCTATATGAGTAAGAAAAAGATAGCCATACAAAAAATTATATTAGTAGGCATGTTTAGTTGACAAATGTCATAATTAAAATTAGCCAAGCCTTCTCCAATATTTGCTACTATGTTTATCTCTTTCTTACTCAAGCAATACGTATATCTTCTTGTTCATGTTATCTTATTGCTGATATATATATAATTGTGGCCGACAGGCAACGACCTGTTAGGTCATTTGAGGATGACAAAATAGAAAGTTCGGGGCTATAATGTCTTTTGTAATTACACATAGCACCATGAAATTAACCATATTCTAGCATTTCAAATATGAAAAATTGATAATAGCCGTGGTTTTATAATAGTTTAATAATATTATATGAGACCTTTTCATACTTAGTATTTCAGGAATATATTAAAATCAAATTTGTAACTCGTTTTTATATTTACGATCTGCCTTTACCTCTTATCGCCAACCGATCGGAATTTTCCTATAGTAGGTAGGGACAATTGCAAATTATAAAAATAATTATTTCTAGCAAAAACTGTTACAAATCTAATTTCTTAAAAATTGTATCTACCTTTAAACACAATAAGCTATACATCCCCGTTCTTACAATTTGAATTTTTGAAAAAATAGTTTGTTTACAACAAGGAAGCTCGATGTCGAACCCGCAGACAACTGTTGAAGTTTTAATAGCATTCAACCACGATGTTCTGTAGTTCAGTTGGTTAAGACTTCAGACTCGTAATACTGCCGTTGCTGGGTCAGATCCGACTATGGGTCGTCGCAGAAAGCTTTTTTTAAATTAAAATAAATGTGAGAAAACCAAGATGGACGACACCCGTGAAGTTAAATTCAAAACTGGGACTTAAAATTCAAATATTCGCGCGAAATTAAAATGGCCTCCGTGCATGAGAGACAGAGAGAGAGAGAGAGAGAGCAGCTTCGATGAGGGAGACGGAAGATTTAGCAGTTTGAAATTCAAATATTTCCGCAAAAATTCAAAATTAAAAACGACAGCCGTGAGAAGTGTGCGCGCAGAAAACCAAGATGGCAGACACCCCGGGAAGTTTAAAATAAAAAAATTGAACTTAGAAAAAATCTGAAAAATTTCCTATAGTAGGTAGGGACAATGGAAATCTCGTTAATCCATTCATGCGCACCGCCGCGTAATTCCAGAAGCAAATTAAAAATGGCCGCGCGTAATTTAATCAGTAGCACATATGTAAATTACATATCAAACTTCACATGTGATTAATTATATCAAACCGCGAAAATTAATTAGGTCAATTCGCGGTTTAATTGGAGCACCTGTCAATCATCCGATTAATTTAATCGAGCATCGATTAATTTAATTGAACACTTAATCTAATTAGTGGTGTCCACTATACTACTGATATGAATATGGGTGCACTAAAAACGACGTTTCTGTTAACTATTAGGTAATATTTAAAACATTCGAGTGCTGTATAAGCATTTTCAAACCTAATTTTTTGCATTGCCGCTATTCATCTAAACTGAATTTGGTTACTCAGAAACTAGAGTTATAATTACGCATTGATTGTGGTGTACAGTTCTACATACATACACATTACACATCTCATGTTACAGTAATACCTCTCTTAACTGCACCCACTTTTCACTTCACTTTCCTTTATAATCTTTTATGTGTTTTTGCAGTCTGCACTATTTTTCTCCATGCCTTTCTTTCACTACACTTATTTTTCCAGTTATTTATTTCCATTAATTTTAGGTCTTCCACTATATTGTCTTGCCAGGTGCTCCTGGGTCTCCCCCTGGTCTCTTTGTTCCATTGACTTCCATAGCGTTATTCTTTTGTTTGTTTTATTTTCTGCTCCTCATTAAGTGGCCGAACCATTTTAGCCTTTGTGCCTTTACGTACTTTACAATGTCTTCTCCAGTTACAGTAAAATAAATACCTAATATTTGTTAATGCTTTACTTTTGTAACACATATAATTAGCAAGATAGAAATATACTTTATTATTCGCATTTTTTAACATATATTTTAATAAGTACAATTTATTTTCTTAAAATAATCAATACAATATAATAACATTGATAACAAGTACTCCGTAAGTCCGTACTCCGAATTTTACACGTATTGCATTTTGCAACTTTTAAAATAAGGACTTCTTGTAAAGTCCCTAATTTAAAAATATTGTGCAAGTCTGCAGATTTAATTTGCGTGGATAAATTCTTTTCGGGCGTTTTTTTGTTTATGCTACACTTTTTTCACATCGGGGAATTCTACATAATATTTGATAGTCAGCACTCAGCAGTAGGGCTGGGCGATATATCGATATTATTTCCATATCGATATATCGATATATGGAAATATCAGATATCCACATATCGATATATCGATATACCGATATATCGAATATCGATATATATCAATATATTGGTATTTTTAAGATATTTATCGATATATTGATAAATATCGATATATCGATAAATATCGATATAATTCTGATATCGAATATCGATTTGTAAATTTTAATATCGCTCACCCCTACTCACGCGGCAAAGGCCTAATTCAGCCGTGGCCTTCGGGCGAACAATGAAATAATTGAGATACAGGAAAGTAACAATTTACACATAGTTCAGACTTTAATTTTGATGAAAATTTAACTCAACAGATACAGCGTAAATGCAGAAAGAGGTGTCAACAAAAAAAGTTTTATTTAAGGCAGCCGCGACGCACGGATACGAGATGTGCTCTGTAGCGCATGTAGGAATAGCCCATTCGCTTGAAATATTCTAGAAAACGCTGCAATTGCATTTTTAAATTTGAAAATTTATGTAGTGTATTAGAAATTGAGATATTTTTACCCTAGATTAAATTGATTTTGAAAATTATTTAGTGTTACAATGTCCACTTACGAGGTAAGTTCTGGTAAAGGCTTTGACAAATTTTATAATCATGTCATTGAAAGAATAAATTAATCGCACCAGAATTAAGTTGACATTTTCGCTTCTATTACGAAATTTCATGCTTCCTATAATAATGAACAGCCTGAGCCTTCTCTGTTGTTGAAATCTACCAACTCTATGGGTTTGTGGTAGGCTGTGCAATATTTTGGATGGTAATAGACATTTTTTAGACGAATAAATCCCTTTTGTAATCAACTGTGTAATTCAGTATATTCTAATTGCTATAAACACTATGAAAATAACGAATTAAATAAAATTCACTTTTAAGCCATTAAAAATTAACAGCCTTATTACTCTCGTATGTTATATAATATGTATACTGCGTAACGCTAATTGATTGCTACGAAAGAATAACTTAACTAACTTATATTATATGTTACACTCTCTTAATATAATGTAAGTACATAATTATGGAGAATGAGGACACAAACAATATGTATACGATTATTAATTTACTATTGTGAATGACAAACGACCATAGCAGTCGACGCCGCATAAATAAAGATGTTTCTTTTTAACGAAAGGAGCCAAGGTAGTGCATTTACATTTCTCTAATTTGTATTTGTATGTAATCTTAACAGACGTTTAACTATATTCAAATTGGAAATACACAACAAATATAACATTGTCACGCTATATGATTTTTAAATAAAACATATTTTGCTTCTGACGTAACAGTATGCAAACAGAATGTAGCAGTTGACTCACATTGATATTATTTTGTAAGTCGCGTATTATAATACTCAAGACTAGATACAAAACCTTAGAACAAATTTAACTCACCATACGAAAGCGATATCTGATTTCGTTTTTGCCTTACTCGTATATAGGCTTGTTCATCCATACGTTATCTACGATATGCTCTTCTACTTTACTTTCATTTCTTCGTTTTGAACATACTAGAATCGCTCCCAACCGGTTATTGCTTTTATCTACTCCTACTGCACAATGGCCATGAATTATGATTCATAATTCACGGTTTGCAGCCAATCATAAAATTATATTTTCATTATTCAATAGTTTGCAAAGTGCAACCAATCAGAAAATTCTATTTTCATTATTCAATAGGTTGTAGCCAATCACAAAATTCATTCTTATTATTAAATGACTTTTGAAGTTAACAGCTGTCACAAATGTCATAATTCTGAAATATGAACACAAGGCTCTATTGCATAGGAGTAGATAAAATATCGTATTATATTCGCGATTATGGCCATTATTCACTCAGATGACTTGCGCCACGCGCCTTCGGCTTGTGGCGCCAAATGTCATCTTCGTGAATAATGGCTGTCATAATCGCTCATATAATAATATACTATTATACCACCGCTGTACTGTATTTTCCTTTTGCATTGTTCAGCATTTTTGACCACTTTTTTTACAAGTTCTTGCTACATGTTCAGCTCATTGCCACTTTGTCTTGGAATTTTCGTAACGTCATCGTCTAGTTCTCTCTTTCATATAGTCCATTTCTCCTTACAGTGTAAGATATTCCTAGGATTGTCCGTATTCTTTTTTTAAGTTCCACAGTTTGATTGAATTTACTTTGAGCTATTTTGTGACGCCAATAGGCATATCCTTCTACTTCAGTTAAATAGGTACTAATTTTTATTTAAAAAATATATTTGACATATATTTATTTCCTTCTCCCTTCTACTATAAGTTATGCGTTTGTTATCACTCATACGTGTATTTCTTTATACCTACATTCATATTTAATACAATTTATCTCGTTTACCATTTATTATCGTTCATCATGTAACACCATTTGCAAGTTATATGTAAATTAATTAGCTTTTATAGTCGTTTATGTTCCCCTCATTATTTTAACCTATTAAATACAGTGAATTATTTTAATGGTTAACATATCAGTTTCGTTTCTATGCCAGCATTTAATCATACAGGTCCCTTCCATAGTTACAAATGAGATCAATAGATTAGAGCGTTTATTTTACGAGTTAACATACGAATTTGAATTAGGTAATTGGTAATAAGAAACTTTAATAATGTTACCACGTTACCAGAATGTAGGTATGCAACTAAAAAGTAGATACCTAGGGTACAACTTGTGTGTTGTATCTTTTCTTCAGTTGTATACATTAGGATAACATTTAATTGTCTTTTTAGCAAGTAATAATTCCTATGTTAACTCGTAAAATAACCGCTCTAATCTATTGGTCTCATTTGTAACTATGGAAATGACCTGTATGATTAAATGGTGGCATAGAAACGAAACTCTTATGTTAACCATTAAAATAAATTCCCTGTATATCTTCTAAGGCTTCTGTAAACAACTTAGAAGATGTTTCACTTTAAAACCATGCCAATAAAAGACGATCGGCTTTCGACTCAACCAATAGAAATTCCTTGTACAGTTGTACATTACAATATGCAGGAGTCTGCTCAAAAATAACACTGCGAGAACTCTCTGCAATGGATAACTCACCGACGCATTCCAAATACAAACCGGTGTTTCCTAGGTCTGCATACTTACATCAGTTTTATTTAATATCTTTATGGCAGAAGTTTCCATCTTAGTCGATTGCAGGTTTGAGGACAGAGACGGGGGAATAGAATACTGACTCGACGGCGGGTTATTTAACTTATCTCGTTTACGAGCATTTTATAAAACAAGAACAAAGCTCATAACGTAGATAATGTATGCTGATGACTATTCAACACTATAATATATAAGCCAATCACATTGCAGACATTTGCTTTTTTCGACCAATAACAGCAGTATATCACTGAATATTGGGCACCATGCAAAATATTCACAAAACAATGTACGTACACAAAAAATAAATAGCCTTGTTGCGAAGTATCGCTTAGCAACGATGTTCTGTCCTTAGTGATATCGCTAGGTTACGTAACACTAAACCCCAACAAACTGTGTGGCTTGTTTTAAAATTTTAAAATGCTGTGTTTTGGAAGTATTCCGCTGAATTTAATTGAGAAGGAATAATTATATTAATTGTTGGATTATTTTTCAATAAAGTTAATCGTTATATATTAATATTGTTAAATAGTCGTCCCAAATACCACTCGAAGTGGATATATTTTTTTAAAATATTTTGCCATTTCCATAGAAATTATTGCAAATTTCACTCAACAAAATCACATTTAAATGTCACTCGCCTTCGGCTCGTGACATTTTTGATGTGATTTTGTATCGTGAAATTTAAACGCAATAATTTACATGGAAACGACAAAATATTTGTCAAAAATATATCCACTGCTTGTGGTATTACCCTTGACTATTCAACACTATAACATATAAGCCAATCATATTGTAGACATTTGCTTTTTTCAACCAATAACAGCAGTATATCACTGAATATTGGGCACCATGCAAAATATTCACAAAACAATGTACCTACCTACTCAAAAACTAAATAGCCTTGTTGTGAAATATCGCTTAGCAACGATGTTCTGTCCTTAGTGATATCGCTAGGTTACGCAAAACTAAACACCAACAAACTGTGTGAACAAAGCTTGGCTTGAGTTAAAAATTTTAAAATGTGTTTTGGAAGTATTCCGCTGAATTTAATTGAGAATGAATAATTATATTAATTGTTGGATTATTTTTCAATAAAGTTAACCGTTATGTATTCATATTGTTAAATAGTCGTCCCAAATACCACTCGAAGTGGATATTTTTTTTTTAAATATTTTGCCATTTCCATAGAAATTATTGCAAATTTCACTCAACAAAATCACATTTAAATGTCACTAGCCTTCGGCTCGTGACATTTTTAATGTAATTTTGTATCATGCAATTTAGACGCAATAATTTACATGGAAACGGCAAACTATTTGTCAAAAATATCTCCACTACTTGTGGTATTACCCTTGATTATAGTCTAGTATCAACCTCCCCATACAATCTACAAGAAATTCTTAATGAACTGATATGGGTATACCAAGTTTTGGATTTACAACTTAATACAAATAAAACAAAACATTTATTAGCTCCCACAACACCTAACAATTTAGTTTTTACCATCAATGATCAGCCCCTAGAAATAGTAAACTCGTTTAACTAAACAATGATAAAAAATTATGGTTATGAAATAGTTTCTAATTCATGAATGCAACTACGTTTATACTTAAATGTCAAACCTGACATTTGATTTTTAAATTACTTATGGTTGCATTTATAAATTTGGAACTATCCATGGCCATACTAGATGAAAATAATTTTTGATCATACTATAGTTAGGAAGCATTGTGGATCATAAAACAAAACTTGACAGTCAAATCCAAAAGAGAATTAGTGCCGATTTCAGTTTTCTGTAAATTGAGAGAGAGAGAGAGAGAGTTTTCAACATGCACGACCTAAGGCTAGAAGCAAAAATGACAGTATATCAGGCTATAATAATTCCAATATTGCTACATAGCAGCGAGGCATGGGTCACATATGGAAGACATATTAAATCGTGGGTAAGACTACAGCAAAAACACCTAGCTACGACAACTGGTGAACATCCGGTACTATCACCATGTATCAAATGAGACCGTTTTAACTACAGCAAAATGTTCTTCAGTTGCAATAATGGTATCTTGAGCACGCCAAAATTGCTCCGAATAGATGAAACCGAATTTGAGAAATATATTTTGTCTAGTCTATTGAAGGGAGGTGAAAAAAGGCTACAAAGGTATCGTACTGAAGTTCAAAAGTCTGACTATAGCATCAAAGTGGGAAAATCTTGCAACAAATTGCGGTTAACTTGTTCGGTTGGGGTATCTTTTATTATTATTTTGGTCTAATGAAGTCCCTTCTCTTAAATGCCATCATATTGGTTTTCGATGGAGATATTTCCAGCTTGTATTCTCGAGTGACTTTCATTAATTCGAAGGCAATTTTGCATGGCGTTTTCAGAGTTTGCTGATAATCAGCAAATACTAGTGTGCTTAAACATTTTTGACTACTCAAGTTGTGAGTGCCTGAGTTGCTTCAGCTCTCAGTTTGATATGTGAAAACGATAGGTGGATCCTAAAAAAGAAACAAAAAACCGTATTCATCTTGAAATTAGTAGCAGGATATATACAAAAATAGTATTAGGATACCGAACTAAAACACAACTTTATCGTCTTGAGAATAAAAACAGCTTTGTTTACATGCGACGCCGGCTAACTGTTTGTACAAGCCGTTAAACCGCCTCCTTCTCAAAACAAATTTAGCCATTGAATAACGCCTCGTTGTCTATAGCTGACGAATGGTTAAATACCAAGAAACGCTACCTAATACAGGTTGGATGGAAATCCGGGTACCCGCATAGAAACGCCTTCTTGACTGTGCGGTCAGGTTAGAGAAATTATGTCCAACAGCCAAACTAATCCAAAGATAAATTCGCGCTATTAAATTTATCAATTTTACCTGATACACTAATTGCGTCGTGTTTGGTGTCAAAATGCGCAGATTTAGGTCACCTACAACATAATGTAGATAATTCTGGCTGGCTGGCCTCCAACGAAAAATATAGCTAATTTAATCAGACATAGCAACCTAAACCCCACTGCGAAGCCGATCGTTGCAAATACCAGCACCAGGGAGTTTACATAAACGGATGATCGACAGAAAATTTTAAATAAGCTTTCCAGGATGAGCCATTTCTGTTCGCCTAAGACAGTCAAGCTTTACGGCCAAACTCCCCAGTTCACTTAAAGCTTCGGCTCTCACACCTCCTGTGGTCGCTCCGAAGCTATTTATGCATTAAGGAGAATATGAATATGTTTTTCCTTGAGGTTGACATGGTTACAGACCGAGGGCCTCTGCCCCAAGGTCTGTAGGTGAACCGAAGCTTCTGCTGTTATATCTTCTGTTAGCTCTGTTTATTAAAGTTGAAGAGGACAATTTGATAATTCCAAATCCGAATCTTAATCAGAATCGGACGACTATGCTGACAAAATTACCACAGGAGAAACGCCAACTACATAATGTTCTCCCATATTCCCATATAGTTCACGCAACCACTCCTGATAAGAAATTCACAGTGCTGAAAGCAGTTTCTTCACTTATCAGCATCGTATTTGCTCAGGACTTCCTCCCTAACCTTTCTAACTTCTTCTTTTGAATTTGGAGCTGACATTATTAAGTTATTATATCAATCCGACATCGAACGGTAAAAGGATTCAGTTTAAATAAATAAATAAATAAAATATAATTCTTTACAGAATGCCCATAGAAGTTCGATGAGGTTGTAAATACAATGGTAGAGAGGAAGCCTTAGAACATTTATGTTGTTTTACTATAGAAACTCAGGAATTTTATATTTTTGTTGAAATTATTTAGGTTGGTTTTAACTAGATTCCAAAGTTGTTTTTTTCTCGTTTCATCGAAATTAATTTTGCTGTTATTCAACCAGGCTGGAGTGATTTTTTATTAGAATTAGTAGTTAGTCTCTTCTTTAACAACACTAAGTGAGAAGAAGCATTATCATAACCATAAAACATTTACCCCTAATATTAGTTAGGACATGCACCAACTGATTTTCTACCCACTTTTGAAAAGTTTTGCTGTTCTTATTTTTGTGGTAATCACAAGCACTGTAAATTTCTTACCTTCTGATTTAAATTTATTTTTGGTACATCTGTTATTATTTTACAACCACATTCGTATCATGCTTCCCTTCTGGTATATCCAGGTTTCACCTAGGTAAATAAAAGTCATTTCTTCCTCGCCATCAGTATATTTCAAATACTTTTTTAAGAATTCGAGTTTGCTTGCTAATAGAATTTTGGAATAAATGATGTATTTTTTGGAATATTTTTTTTATACTTGTACAGTCGGCGCCTTAGAATTGGGACAATACTATGATACATTCTGTGTGTATTTTTAAGTATATAAACTGGGATATTACATCTGTGATGGTTTTGATTGTTACGTCAGATTTTGTATTGTTTGTCAAATATGGAATTCTAGCTCACATTAAAGAAGTAACCTGAGCAAAAAAATAATAATAAATCAAAAATTGCAACACAACATATTAAGTGTCCCGATTTCTAAGGCGCGCTTGTACCCTATCGATTTGTAAAGTTTTTTGTATCCTCATGTGTACTCCAACTTCAATCCAGTATGATCCAATAAATTGTGGTGAGTAAAATGCTTGCTTTTTGTGGTATTTGCAATACCAGTTGGAACTTCAAAAATTCATTATTACAAGTAGTGATTTCATGGCTCCATTGAAAGTTTTTCTACAGTCTGACCACTAGAAATAGTACTGGTCGAAATCTAAGAATTAGGAGTATTAAAAATAATACAGTGTATTGTAAGCTCAATTACTTACAGAAAATAGTTTTCTAACTTTTTAAATTATTTAAAAATTATTTGTGCCTGTGCACACTTTTTTAAATTCTTCAAACAGTTTCTAGCGGCTGCTTTTACTTCACCAGCATTCACGATATTGTTCATTAAACGTAAATCACGTTGACTCAAACTAAGTTTTATTTTGACTGTCATAAGTCGCTATCAGAAATTAAGAATTTTTACATTTCTGTCCATGCAAGATGAAACTTTGAACATTAAAACTTACAAATTAATGTACTGCCAATATAAATCTGGTGTCTCGCCGAGTTCCAAAACGACTATATATGTATGTAATATGTATCTATTTCAGTAATTGTGTAACTGAAGATATTTTTAATTATGTACACTTCTGTCCAATAAAATTAAGCACACACGGCTTTGTTGTATTTATTAATAGCGTTTTATTTTTGAGAGGATTTGGTTTTGGCCGTTAAAAAAGGTGTTATGATGTTTTATCATTTATTGAAACTGCTGCTAGGAAATTAAAATAGACCCAATTACACTACAAACTAGGATATTGTGAAAATAGTCATAAGAGTTGTGCTTAATTTTATTGCACAGAAGTGTACGTGTCAGGTTTTACAGTTCTTTACATTTTAAACATTTCTGCACATGTTACTATCAAATTAGGCAGTCCATCTGGATACAATATTCTACTCCGTCAAATGATAGCAAATTTGTTGTAGGTTACAGAGGTTATACAACGAATTCAAAATTAAGGTTCTGTGCAACTTAATAATAAAAATCCAAGGCTAACCTTCATGCAAAAAGGGTGTCAACCTAGTATATACTTTCAATATTTTTCACACGCTCGTGTTTTTTTATATGCTTAGGTACTAGCGTTGTTTACAGATCGAGTGAGTTAAACTTACAATACCAACTGTTTCCATAGAAATTGGCAAAAAATAGCGTGCAATAAGTAAATTCTTGTTCTTCGATAGTTTGAAAAATATTATACGATACTCAATCGTTACGTGCCTATAAAGGTATCGAAAATTAAAAAGCTCTCGTTTTCCTAATTTTTTCCTGACCTGGTAAAATGCACTTATCGATCTTGTATCGTAATCTACCATTTTGCAATTAATGTTGGCGTAAGTAATCAATGACAATTAGAAGAAAAACAAAGTAACTTGTTAAATTTTTGTTGTTGTCAACAATAAAACATGATTGGCCCAAAAGCCTTAGGTTAGGACATTCAATGGAACGCTATCTGCCTTTCATAACTGATACAGAAAACAAACGGCCATATATTCCACTTTAACAGTTGTTTGAATTAACAATGCCTTTTCACACAACACAGTACTATTGACTAATTCCAATTAGTACAATGGCACAAAAGTTCAGGAAGCATATTGCCGTTTCAATACCATCCTGATTGGTAGTTTGTTAGTAATGGTGTCAGTAATGGCTTATTTTTTGAGTAGTGCATTATGTATTTAATTAATGCAGTTTTATGAACTAATTGCTTTATTAAAATTTGGAATTATAAACAATGTGCAAAAGCAAAGAAACAAAATCACAGTTAAAGTTGCGTTCAGTACAGAAGAGTAAGCCGGCAGAGTCCAAGTGTTTTACATATCTACATATTGCTGACACAAGGAAACAACGTATATTGGGGGAAAAGTAAAAGAAAGCATGTCGCTGTTATTTATGAATACTTTGATAAATAATAATTTTGTCATAGGGCTAACAAATGAGCGCCAATGTAAAGTTATCGATTAGTAGCCACTAGAACTTATTATAAATTAGCTCGTATGAGATGCCAAAATCAAAATAAAATCTAATTATGAAGCGAATACAGGCTTTCGGACAAAAAAGCAAGTGCGCTATGAAGCTGAACGCTGGGGTAATAATGGGCACCAAATTAGCTTCAATAGTCTTGTAAACATGTCCTTTATATTGTAAAACAACTTTATAACGGATTATGATGCATTATTTTTAACTGTTGGCCTTCATTAATTCACATGTTATAAATAATATTGGTCAATGATAGAAGAAGATAATGTTGTCATTTAAATCAGTATGACTTTCGGATTAACTCGAATACGTAAAGTGCATAATTATATTTTATTGCTGCAGACACATAACCACGAACAACAGTTCCACAAAAAAGCATTTCCTACTTTTTAGATTCGCCAACTGTTACATATCAAACAACCATGAAAGCTGCAAGGCTACGCACTAATTTATACTTGAAAAAAAGCGCATGCATGTGCCAGCGGACCTCCCCCTGAACGAGATGTTTTAATTGCACGTAGTAAAATGATAATTTCAGCATGATCAAGGCAACATAATGACATCATTCCGATGCACTGTAACGAGTTTCCGGTGTTTGAGCATATCTCGGAGTGATGTAAACACCTTCTGTGTAGGTAATGGTCTGATCAAGTTTCTCTTTTGTGTTCGGCTTCTTCCGGCCACAATTTTTGCGTCTGCCATCATTTTAATTGCTCAGAAGTATTGGAGATTCAGATGGGATAACAAAAACACTTGTAATATTGTTCAAGATAATTTTTTTATAAAATAGCCTTGTTGACCATTCCAAATTAAACGACAATTTTATATGTCCAAATTTTAAGTAATACACCTTGAAGGCAGAATTAGGATTAGCTAATGCTCGAGTACCTACACAAGAGGTGTACTGTAACACTACATTACATTATTTATGATAAGATCAGTGTTACAAAATAGCTTTCGTTTGTCGCTGATAACAATCTGGGCTTTTAGTTAAAAATCAAGTGGCACACTGTGTTAAATGGAAGTTTTACAACCACGTTATTTAAATGAGAATCTGACAATGAGCAGATTGGTGTATATGACAAAATAATTTGAGGATACTTCATCGCCATAGTGACATCATTTCCTAAATTGTTATCTCTTTCAGATGAATGTAAAATATACATATAACCCTGTCGTATATTTGTGAAAATGAAAAATCTTTATATCTAATTATTTTATAATTGTACTTGAAAATTTAACACATTGTAAACTGCACACTTCATATACAGATAACTACAATAATACGTTCATCTGATGGCGTTCGTTCAAAAAAAGCAAGAAAGGGAATTACACAATTCCAATTTGCTTGTGAAATATGGTGCAGCCAGATTTAAAAATAGTAGCTAGTTTTCCAAAAATTTCAAATTAATATTGTAAGTGGTAGTCACTCTTTCCCTCTATAAGAGTACTGAGCTTGAGGAATTGCTATTATATACGTCTAATTTAGTTATAACTGAAGTTTGTAAGAATTGCATAGGAATTTAGACGTCTTCGTTATGTATCATAAAAAGTAAGTAACAAACAAATTTACAAATATAAAAATGTCCTATTTTAATCTCCAACAACTTTAGATAGTTACATTAACTGAAACTACACTCTGCAAAATTTATATCCAAATAATTACAATAACCATTGTATTCATTGTAAAAAAAACTTTGCACTAACGATAAACGTAAAACGAAAGTTTACACAGTTTTGTCCTTTTAAATCAGGTGGCGCCAAATATGACAACAACTAAACGATTTCTGACAAAGTTGTTAACTAAAATCTTTGTGTCTCGTAAGAAATTGAATAGGAGAAATTCGACTAAATAAATTTAATTTATTTAGAATTGAAGAATGTAAAAACTATGATATGTTGTTGGAATTAATGACGCTAACTAATGAAAAGTAATTCAAATATGATAGTTTAATTATACAATTTATGTTATATTGCACTAACCTGCTGTGTAACTACAAGAGAAGTTACAAAGTAACAACAAGTTAAAAAGCCACAAAGTTGTACATTAAACAATAAACTATATAATTCGATCACATTTAATTTATCCTTTGTTGACAAGTTTCACATTGTAAAATTGGCACCTAAAACCACAATTTTGAGGTTACATAATCTGTCACGTAATTTCTAATGAACTGAAAAGTTTTTGGGCGAGATTGGTCGTTTCTTAGCTGTGTGCATTTATCGATTTGTATTCTTGTTGTCATTAATACTAGACGTTAAGTGGTAACGTAACTACGTTGTTACTATGGTGTAGTGGAATACATACTCGACTGCCGATTCAGAGGTCGCGAGTTCAAATCTTGGTCCGGGCAAGATTTTTTAAAGGTTACCAAAAAAAACGCGAATGCAAATGTCTATCCTTTCTCACTTTTAAATCTGAAATCCCACATTATTGGCTTTCTCTGCCAAATTTGCATTCCCCGCTAATGATAGGTATTGATAAATCGCCGACTCGATTTTAAACCGATTTCGTCCGTAAAATCTTGTGCATTCTTTAGCCGAAGTCGTCACACATAAAGGCACGATCTCATATAGAACACAATATGATAACGGCTATACCATATTGAAATAGCCATGACTACAGAGAAATTGTCCTTTTCCATTTTCAAAGCGAAATAACGTAGGATACGAATGAAACCATTATTGAATAACATGGCCAAAGCAAGTACAAGCAACTAGTCACAACACTCTTGAAGCAACGAACGGGAAGAAAATATGAATTGGAAGAAAATAGTGATGACTATACATGGTGCAGCGAAGAGACAATAGAGAAAAAAGCAGAATGAGCGTAATAACTGATACGACGAAGAGTGCCAGGAGGTAAATACGAAAAGAAATGAGACCCGGGAGAGGTGTTAGAGAAACCCAGGAACAATGCAAAGGTATACTAAAATAAAAGAAAACAATCGGATAATGTATGTAGGAGAAAGAGAGGAATCTATGAAACAAAAGCAGAAGATGGAATAGGAATACAGAAACCAAACATATACAAAAACAAGAATGGAGAACTTCTACCAAGCAAAGAAGATATACTAGACACATGGAAGGAGCACTTAGAATTGCTAAGTAGAAATGAAAATGATGAAGAAGAGACCGAGGAAGATTATGAAGGACTAAAATAGTATTATGGACTCTAACAGCACATATTAGTACCAACAAACAAAAAAGTTGAAAGACAAGACAAATGTTAAAAAACCGCGAACTACCTGGAATAGACGGGATCACGGTTGAACTAGTGATACAGTCTGATAGTCTTCGGAGAAGAGGAAATAATCACAGATATTCTAACTAATAAAAGAGATATGGGATACAGGCACACTGTCAAAGGACTGGGCAAATGCAATAATATGCCCTATCTATAAGGGAAAAGGTGAGAAGCTTGCATGCTGTAACTACATGTTATAATCCATTCACAATGTTTCTTCCTCCAGTAGATGTTTTTTATTAGGTTGTATGCATGAGTTGTGATAGAAGACAAACTGTCCACATAAAAAACTACGACATTTTTGACATTGTTGCAATTTTAATGTCAAAATACTGAAAATTTTACGAAAACAAAAATTTAACTGGCAAGAGTGCAAAGCCTTCAATAATCATAACCAGTGAAAACAACATAAGCTAATTTTGTCATGTCTAGTTATTTCGCATGGTTACCAACAAAAACGTCACTCTAACATAGCCTGCTGGGTGGGGAAATCCCTGTGGATGGATTAATGAAATATATCCTTGTTACGAATAAGATACACAGTGGTGGCTATCATGATAGCAAATCGGATAAATTCTATTCAGAAGAGGTATTACGAGAAACCAATCGGGATTTGAAACAATACTGGAACATTTGTCCATATTTCTTACGAGATAGAATGTTGGTTCTTTAGATATTCCTATTCTACTTTTTTATCTCCTATCTGAAGTCAAAATTTAAAAATTCAGATACTACTCCCTTTTACGGAGTTTGTGAAAATAAAATAAAGTCAGGGGAACTCGCTAAAAAATTTGTAGTAAATAGAGTACAATGAGGACCTACTTTCCACTACATTAAACCACACTATTTAACCTGGTACTTGGAAGATGTCTACGAAAAATAGACATGTGCTCAGAAGCACTGACGGAACTTCATTGAAAGAGACCCGGGTTGCAGGAATATTTTGGGTCCAAACCACTAATAACTGTGAAACATATTTTGCTGATGCTGCTGCCCCTTCCCCAGAGCTGAGGGCCCAGGTACTTTAAACTCTCTGAACACCTTTTAGTTCTGCCACTGTCCAGGAGGTAACATCTATAATAGATCCTGCCATTACATGGTGTTTGCAGACGACGCGTTGTAGCAATCCTAGTAAAAATAGAACAAGCTTTAATAACAGTGTACTGTGAGGTGGAAAATGAGATCGTAAAATCTGGATTAAAAGTAAACGAAAAAGAAAACAAATTAGATGCTCAGGACCAAAGACATTAAGAGAGAAAGGACAAACATGCAAATAAGCAACCACTCTTTTGAGCAAAAACAGCAGTTTAAGTGTCTAGTAAGTATATTAACGAATGAAAATGATACAAGTGTAGCGGAGCAATAAATCATAAAAGATCGTTGCCAAGAAGAGGAAACTCGCCCATAAAATTAAACAGTGCGTGCAATAAAAATTCTCGAAGTGCGAGCAGTTAGCTTAAGTGCCATTTGAAAACGGGTAAAAGGGGTAAAAACGCCTGATGCCAAAAAGTGATTTGTACGGCGTAATACAAAAGAGAGAAACTCTCTAAACGTCTACGAGTTCCTGCAAACAAAAGCGAAAAGGAATTCTCAAATCTGACGAACACTTTTCTAAATAAGAAGCGAAAGTGGACGAACAATACGGCAGTAAATCTGCAGCTTCAAAAATCGAGAGTGAATGTCCAGTGGGTGCATCATAAACCTCCAACCCTTGTGCGCGCTAGTGCAAGTGTGTCGACCCTTCGTCCAATAGATACAATGCCATTGTTGTGATTAGAATAGCAAATCTTATGTAATTGTATGAAAATTGTATATATACGGAAGCGAGGAGCTTAAGGGATCATTGCACATCAGGTCTTCGCCTGTTAAACCACTTTGGTTAAACAGACACGCAAAGAGTCAGATCCTCAATGCGTTTAATATTAATCTCATACTTAGTGGAACATTTGCTTTGAGTGTTTCCATGAGCCAAGTGTCAGATCCACAAACGCTCACATGTATGCTGATTAACAAGACCTATTCGATCCACACGTGTAATAGTGTAGTAGCAAATCCGAACATTTAATTTTAGGTCTGTAATCCGTTGCGTTAAATAAAGAATATTAAAAGTGGTATAGTTATTCGTGTGTGTAATTTCTAACGAACACCTTAACTACCCACTTTACAAGTAAAGAAATTGGCCAGGAAAGAGAAGGTACTATATGTTAAAAAAAGCATTTCAATAGAGAAATATCTTGAGAAATTTCAAGAAGAGAATATACAGAACAATAATAAAACCAGTGGTAACATATTCAAGCAAAACGTAAAAGGAATAAAAAGAATATATGATCTAGTCCAAGAAGGAGGTTAACGACGAAGTAGAATTAATCATGATATAAAAGATTTATATGAATACCCGGACATGTATTTCATAGTTATGTAATTCGCATTCGCAAATACTATGGGTGGAGTTAAAACGCAACGTCCAATAAGAATTTACAATTATATGTTATGGGAGCTTCACATACAAAGAAAAAACTATAAAAGGCTTTACCCAGAACTTCTCTCGTCAACATTGTGACAATAAATAATTTTTTTAATTAAGTTAGGAGTAAAAATATCTTCACGTTTCTAATAAATTAAATAAATTTTCAAATAAAAAAAAAGTTACCGGTCGTCGAATTCGAAGGACAGGCGGACCGCGTGTGCAGCCCACAACGTTTTGTGAGATATGTAAGAGAACCGGCAATTTCTACCGGCGCCACGAAGGACCAACCTCTAGTATTCCTGCATCGCAGCTATATTTAGTAACAAGCTAATTTGTGCCTCGTTTTTGTATCGCCAAACAGTTATTCTGTATCTATTGGCTCCCATTTTTGTTAAGAATAAAACCTGCACTATGTACAAATTATTACTTGCATCTATTACTAAGTTGGATGAAAAATAAACAAAATTTTATTTTTTTAAGGTGCTCACCCTGTATATATTTGTCTGAAAGTTTCCCGGTTTCATTCCAGGTATATATATATATATATATATATAATGTGTATGCAAAATATCGTCTTCCCCCGGCAAATATTTTTTTAGTTATACCTCCAACAGACAGACAGACAGACGGAATTGAGAAAACCTGTTTTCCCCCATCTAGCGACCCTGAAACGTGAAGATTTGAAGAAATCTCGGAAGGTGATTTTTTCGTGATTACAATACTTCCTTCGTCTTTCCGACGAGGGAAGTAAAATCATGGTATTTTATGGTTATTAAACACCGTTAGTTTTCACAATTTTAATTGTTTTAACACACACTGATTAACATCACTGATCGAAAACATGCACCAGTGCATACATACTTTTAAGGACAAGTGCGTAATTGGTCTTTCATTTAAAATCAATATCATTATATATAGTATGATCAAAAATTATTTTCATCTAGTAAAACTATGAAATAGTTTCTAATTCATGAATGCAACTATAGGTCAATGAAAAAATTAAATGTCACGTTTGATATTTAAGTATAAATGTAGTTGCATTCCTAAATTAAGAACTATTCCATAGCCATACTAGATGAAAATACTTTATATGTACACAGTTTTCAGAGTAAATACCCAGCGACTAAAATGGTCGGGTCAGGTAATTAGGTTACAAGAAAACAGGGATTCTAAGGTTACATACATAAAAAACCTGAGGGAACGCTGTCTATGTCAAATTCGAGGTTAGGTTTTGTGTCAGTTCGTGTTAGACTGACGAAAAACCAAACCTGCTAACTTCGCATTTGACAGTGCCAGAAACAATGTTCTTCCGTTTTTTTGCAAGGTTCACATGACAACCATGCCAACTATTGGAAGTTCAAAATACATACACATGTAGTGAATTTTATTAATTAGCAAACAGGTGTTACAAAATAGATATTTATTGTATTAAGGGCATAATGAATAGATTATAGCACGATGAAAAGTTGAAAGGCAACTTCGATTCTGAAAATGTTTCCTGTCCTTAGAATCGCTTCCTGTTTGACAAAAAAAAGTTCAGGGCGTTTCATTCCACACCTACGAATATGGCCTGAGACTCGGCGAGTCAGGGCCGCCGAAATATCTTTTTCTGAAACCCAGCCATCTGGCATACCATTAAAGGCGTTAGGTTGCTTTTGTGCAGATATACATTTTGATACAACCAACACAGCAGCTTCACTTTTGTTATTATATAACCTGTGAATACAACACAGCATATCCACCTTTTTACTATTCGTACAAATTTCCATTTTTGCAACTCTGAAAATAACGAATACAAATACAAAAATCTGGTGTGATACACGCACACAACTTCCTTTTACAGTGATTTTATAATTGGGCAAAAATTTGATTTTAAATTTTTAAGCATTTGTCAAAATTTAAAAAAAATTACAAATTCTACAAAAACGGTACAAAATAGAGCGTTACGTGAAGAGACAAATTTTCTCTAGAATTTTAAGGTAAATTCAAAAATATAATAATATACCGGGTGTTTTATTTGAAATAGGAGTTAATAAAAAAAATAGAAAAAAACAAAAGAAACCCACTTTAGAAGTATTCAACTGGAAAATCACCTATTTCACATCGATACACATTAAAAATGTAATAAAAATGAGAAGTTTGAAAAAAATCGTTAGAGCCGTTTTTGAAAAAATCGAAAAAAACTGAAAAATCACAAGAGTAAACACCTACTTCCGGTTATGCGATTTTCTTCAAAAGCTTGCTCTCGCATCTAGATAGTACACAAAACTTATATATGAAGTTTCAACGCCATACCTCTTTTCGTTTTTGAGATATTCTGTTCACAGACAGACAGACAGACACACAGACAGACCAATGAAAAAAATATGTTTTTTGGGTTCAGGGGAGTCTAAAACGTGAAGATCTGTTGAAAACTCAATTTCGAATTTTTGGGGTAAATCCAATACTTCCTTTGTTGTAAAAGGAAGTAAAAATACTATGAAAACGAACACCAAAAACTGAAATTTACTTTAAAACATAATAACGACAACAAACGACTACTACGCCAAATCTTAACCAAATTTTGTGATTTTATTATTTGACTTTTATTGTCCTACTGAAACGCGAATCCTGACTTATTCTGACAAAAACATATACAACGTGTTCCATTTGAAAAACCAAAGTTGGATATTTTTTCCAAAGAACAGTTGCTCATGGAAAATCATTATTTATCTGTTATAGTTAAGTCGAACTAAGAAACTGTTTCATTTGACTTTTTCTTATATAGTTAATATTACCGAATATATAGACTCGCTGATGAGAAATCATGGATCCTGTATACAGGTCGAGTTTTGCAACGAATATAGTTTAAATAGCCGACTGAAATGCTCTACGAAATTGGCTATAAAATTATCAGTTTCTTTTAAATATATTTTTAACGTTACCATGTTTTTTTTCTGAAATTTTCAAACCTTGCATAGGCATCAGTCAATTTAAAATTAATTATTCAGGTCATCTTTCAAGATTAAAAATTGGAAACTGGTGGATAGAAATAATTTTGTAATAATTGTGTCACATACAGGGGTGTAATATTTACACTTTAAATTTCTTGCATTTTGCTCGTCTTCGCGCACATTTAACTCTACTATAAAGGCTTTTCCTGTAGGTGAAGCTATATTTTATTCTTATAAAATTTTATGTCATGACTTTACTTGCTATCAATCACTTTTCAACTCTGTTACTTGGAAAAACTATGTAAATAGTGAACCAAATTTAAAAGTTCGGCATGTTTGTATAGACTATTTGGCAGCGATTTCAAATAAGAAAAATATGACAGTTGATATTTAACATGTTTAATAAAATATCACTTACACGGCTCAGTTTGTATATGCTCTACCTATCTGAAAATAATTGTGACTATCCAGTTTACCTGTCATCAAATGGACCAACAAAAACGCCAGGTTTTGCATTTCATGCGTATCCAGCCAAACTGAAATTGTAATGGTTATTGAACCAGTACCGAATTACAGCGAATATTATACTAGCACTCAAGTGACTATTTTGAACAAATAAAAATTATTTTTTAATTAAATTTTGAGCCTTTTTAATTTAAAAAATGGGTTTCGTTTACTCAGTAGACCCACGAATGCTCTTCGTAGTCAAAGTTAAGTCGATTATTTTTGGGGTGGGATCACTCATGTGCATTGCGTCTGCAATAATTGCTCAGCAACTTGTTCTGTTTGTACCTAAGCGCTATGAACATTCATACCTACTATCCCAAAAATAATCGGCATAATTTTTACTTGTATTATACGTAGACTATGATTATACATCTTGAGCACTTTTGTGTCTAAGACAGCAGCAGTGCTGACTTATCCCGTGTAATAATTATTATAATTGCAATATAAAATGTATTCGTTGCGTAAGACGACGATAAAGTTAAATATGATTTTATTTCATGTTGGAACTATAATCTTGTTTATTGGCCTTAGATAGCTGCCGTAAACTGGCTTTTATGGCCCTAGGGCAGTATGTACCACGTGCATAATCACGATTATGGCTGTCGGGAAATTTTAAAGTTATTTGCTTCGCGTCGCGCTTTAAACATTCCTTCGTGCTCTAATCTATTAATTATGCCCCTAATACATAAATAACTATTTTTTGTTCCTTCGCGTATCTATTTGGGGAAGTATTATCAAAATAGTAGACTTCTCCAAAAGCATAAAAAATATAGATACTTTAAGACACGTGGAAGCATCGAATTTGAGTAAATCAGTTATGCTGAAACCAATTTAAATATCTTGGAGGAAAATATAGTCTATTCATATACATGATTGCTTTTGTTTCTATACAGAAGTTTATACCAAGTACGATCAACAATTTCCGAATTTTCAACATTAAAATTTCTACTTTTCCGGTATCAAATATTTTCTCATTTTAAATTTATAAAAATAAAGATCAGTCCCGACTCCCAGACTAATTATACTCGACCAAGGAGTAAAATCGCACCAAAGTTTCCTCATTTTCATAGAGTTTAGTAATGAGTTAATAAGTAAGTACCTGTAATTGAAGCCCTCGCAGACGAAACGCCTTTCGTCCGAGCATTCTCTTTGGCAATCTTCGACACGTTCACAGGCTACAGTTCTCCTGACGAAAGTTCGGGTCACTCGCTTTCCGGCTAAAACCCTCCTGAAGCACGCTGAAAACGGAAATAAAATTGCACATAATTTAACATTTTTGGTTTCTAACAATCAATAAATCTAATTTTTAATATTTACGACTACTTCCCGCATCTCTTATTATCCAATCAAATGCCATGATTTTAAAAAGTCAACCAATCACGTGTTTTTATAGTGGCAAAAAATCAAAATTTACCCTTGGGATTTGATCAGTTTCTTTTACCACTTGTAATAATGGCAAACACCAAATATGTTATTTTAATCAATGTGGTATTTCAGAAACATCATTTAAACTACCATTGTGTATCAGTATAAATGTCAAAATGAACCGATATTTGGGAAATACTCCACAAAATGTATTTCGGGCTCATGATTTTGCTCGGAAAATGGTTTACTCAAGATGTGTTGTTTGTTAGCAATGCCCCTCGACAAACTAACTTTGTCTTGTGATATTGCCAAAACAAAATACTTTCGTAAAACATTTTTACCGGCCAAATCATTTGCCCTTTCTAACAGTTGACGTTGTTTCTATCATTTTTTTGGACAATCAACTAACGTTTGCCCCAAAACTTTCGTTATCGAGTAGGCATTGAACTAAAAACGTATGTTCCTTATTTATGAATGCAACTACATGCGATTCTGAGCAGGCTGTTCATATGCATTTTGAATGGTGTAAGGAACAGTTGGCAACACAAATATTAGTCAAATTAGTTAAAGCAAAGTTTTACAGTTTAGAATTCTTCCATTTATCAAGTTAATTAAAGTTGTTGGAGTTAACATAATTGAACCCTCCAGTTCAGCAGGATGGGTTGTCTATAACTGAAGCACTTTTTCACGAGCCATAAAATGTCAATGTCAGTTTGACTGTAGTAACTTTTTGTAACTAAATATTTGGTACACTGATAAAAATATTTAAATTCAAAGCCTGCTTGGAATCACAAATGGGGTGAATGGGATATATGTTTATACTTAAATATTAAAATTGACATTTGATTTTTAAGCAACTTATATAACGGGTTATTAACACGATTTTCAGTCCCGGGCGGCTATGAACTAGTTTCTAATTTATGAATGCAACTATATTTATACTTAAACTATACCATAGCCGCAGGGAACTAAAATCGCCCGTTATATAGTATGATCAAAAAGTCTTTGGATTGTGGTTGTAATAATGTAATAAAAGTACATTTTTCAAGAAAAAAACATTTCAATAACCACGATTTCCGTTCAGGTAATATGATTTGATCCTAAACATTGTATGTTCTTTTTGAGACAGTTTTAATTACAATCTGCTTACTTTTGAAAGATGTCAAGTAAATGCCAACGATATGAAAATAACAGCAGTAAATAATTTTATAGATGACTTTAATTTCATACAAACCGTGATTCAAAAACCTGATCATACTATAGTTGTGTTCATCAATTAGGAAGTAGTTTTTATTTCCGTGTCTGTTCGGTAGCGATTTTGATACACGTTAGTATAATAACTTAATAACGAAGAGTCGAGTGGCGAAATTAAATAAAATTTCATCTTTATGTCAATTTTCATGGATTATTTGAAGTTTTAGATAATAAGACAACGATGAATGTTAAGAAAATTATTCAAACAACTTCCATCATTTATGCAACCTAAAGAGGAAATGAAAATTAAAGGCTAACTACACCAACACCCGTTATTATTTTTACTTTTTAGACAAATTTCGGAGTTGAGTGACAGAATGGCCGCATTTTGGCCCTGTGACTGACTGAATTGAATAATATTTCATTGTATACTACATTTGTGAAAGTGAAAGTGCTGCTTTCATTCAATAGCTTCTCGAGGAGCGTGCATAATACTTCAATACAGAGTCTGCGTATAAAAATCATCATTGATTGCCAATTTTATATCTTCCTGCTGTCACCAACAAAATCCAATCCTATTTATTTATTTCTTTTGATTAGTGGAATATGCTATTATTGTGTTTTTATAGCATTCAAATTCAAATACTCATGTTATACAAAGGGAACCTTATAAATTTGTGAAAACTCTATGGATCTGTTTTCTTGGTATACATGAATTTTAATTTTAACGTCATAAAAATTCAAAACATTAAATGTGAGTCATCGAGCTAATTTCAGCATGATAGTCATATCTGACTACTGACCAAAGCAACAATGAAATCAGAAGTCTAAAAAATTGGTGACTTATAAACTGGAAATTTTGTTTAATTGCACACTAGATCTTAATTAGAAAAGTGTAACATAAGGATACCGCTGCTCATTTGCAAAGCAAAATTGCCAGAAACCATCGACTGCATTAATATCCTGCATTCTTCCACGCTTCTGTGTGCAAAATTTCCGTTAGACTGAAAATCTATGAAACAATCTGGCCTTCATGACGTAATTTCACGGCTGCCTGCTTTTATTTTTCAGATTCAGGGCCTGAATATAAATGCGCGTTATTAAATTTTTTCAATATTTATGTATGGTTCAATCCTAATTTTAAAAATAGGAGCTTAACAGCATCTAGAGCAAAACTTCCAATTCTGGCGACACTTTTATGCATTTCTTTGAAGCGCAATTAACATTATAATGAAGTGGGCAGTTTAACTGGATGTAAATTAAATCGTGTCCACTTTCTATTGCGGCAATTTTGTTTAGTTCCATTTCTATGGTCCGTGCTTTTGCTAATGTACAACATGAGCACGATTTAGTACCGAATTGCCCATTTGTATTCTGAAGTGCGACCCATCAATTAGCTTTTACATTTAATGCCCTGTTCATAGCCTTGCAGTTTTTCCTGGTGGTGGTGATAGATACAGCATCTATCAGGCAAAAGTCTGATGAATTTTTCTTTATATGTGTGAAACTTTCACTTATATATAACACAACACTAAAACTTCCACCCGTTTTGTTCCTGGCTTTAATTACCTTTTGCATCTTCCACGATGATGACGGAGGATGCGCAGCAGGAAGAGACGTAAAGACTAAGCAAAAGAATCACTGGAATGCTAAAATTTCTCATGGTGGCGCATTTAAAGCACTTTTCGAACACACACGGGTAGCAATAAAAGCGACATATTTGAGTTAGTACTTCTGCGGCTATCGCAAAACCTAATTACACAGGATTGCCTTTAGACGCAACGAACGTAATTAAATTTGACCATGTTTCAGCGAAATGATTCTTTAGTTTTCCCAAGCGCCCGATTAGCATACAAACGCATTACAGCTGGGGACCTTTTCGAAATAGTATTGTTCGGTCGGCAGTGATGTTTCGATGTGCGGTTTGCGGGGTCGCGGCTCACATCAAACTTTTTATCCGTAGGGCCTTCCCCTGAGATCGCTCGCGTCTTTCGGCGCGAAAACTGTCTTAACCTAACACTAACTGGGAGACTGGCGGCAGTTTTCACACAATATATGCATTCTTGCCAAGGATACATTTTGCTATCATGAATGGCGCTCTGAGGCCCCCACTTTAGTGGGGGCCCAACAAAGTGGACAATAATGCGGCGATTCTTTTAATTCCTTTGTTGGTCGCAATCCGTCCAATGCGTATTGGTGGCGATTGTGGGAATTGGGGCTCTGGACCTCTTCTGGCTTCCGGAAGCGCAATTAGATGTGTGGCAACGCACATTAGGGCACAATTTTATGGACCATTTACTTTTATAGTGGTTTGTTGCATCAGCGTAACGCACATCGTAGTGGCGATTCAATAGATCAATGGGAATGCATTTGTATCGGTTCGCTAATTGATTTGTTGTGCAGTGAATGTTGACATGTTAAAATTTTATTGAAATGCAACTGTTTTCAAATTGTAGACTTAGCAGAATTTAAATATTATTACTGAAAAATCAGCAAAAAAGTAATATTTTATAAACGAATATTAATGTAGTTTTAAATGCAAAAGTATATGTTCAATTAAAATTGCTTCTTAAATACTAAATACTTGCTACAGTTATCTTTATAAGCTACTTTGATAATATTTTTTTAAATTTATTTTATCAGCAATAATAATTACTTTCTATAAGCCAATATGATAACATAGAACTGTAACACTAAGAATCTTTATGGCAGGATGAGAATTGTTCCATTGAGAAGTCCTCATATTTCTCATTTGAGGTCAATTGGTCAACATTTTTTTAGTATTTTGTTGCCTTGTTGCCGGCAAACTAACTGAAGAAATAAAATGTACAACAGGAATTAAATAAGGTGACTTTCTGAGCCTAGTATTATTTAATAATAAATAAAAAGGTCCCGGGTGGTGTAGCTTGAACAAGCGTCCACATTCGATCAGCAGAGTTAAGCAACGCTCTCTCTGGTCAGAACTTGGATGGGAGTTCCACGGCTGCTTCTCCCGGCACCTCGTGGTACGGCTGCCACAGAAAAAAGTGGTCCCGATTGTCATAATAACATCATAACAGTCGTTAGTGGGGTTGGAAGTCCCCATAAAATGTACAGTGATGCCTATAATTGTCCTAACGGCTGTTGGCGGAGTGCGGAATAAAATAAAATAAAATAAAATAAATCTTATAATGAACAAAATCATTCAGAGTATTTTTAAACAACTTCCTATCAAATGGGTGACAAAAGAGTTAATAGTTTACTACACAAATTTGTAATAACCGCAAGACAATATAATATGGTTGTGTCAACTGAGAAAGCAAAAGTTATGACAATAGCAAAAGATCCGACACGTTGTAAGTTGACAGTGGAAGAAAAAGATAGAACAAGTCAGGTGTTTTAAATATTTGGGTGTAGAAATATCGAGCGATCGCAATGTATATTGTAATGATTCGGTTATCATAATAAGCATGTAACTATGTAATCATTAAAATTATGCTCAATACGTTAGTTTAAGTCATTAAAATTGCAAGATGTTCTCTGAATGATGTCATTTTTGACACTGGTTTATTGTGAGGTGTTTTATCGAACTTTTTCCACTATCTCGGGTGTTTATTACACGACGTTTCGGGAGTTTTTGGTCTACTCCCGTTCTCAGGTGAATGAACTCCTGTTTAGTCCTGAGAAGGACTGATTTTTGTACGACTTTTTCACGTACTATCGTGCCTACTCCGCGGCTTGAACCCGGGAGCACTGATCGCTGTGATTACTAGTCTGCCACTCTTACCACTAGGCCACCAGCGCTGCCGGTATTTTAGTTATAAACTTATATACAGTGTGTCTCAGTGACTCCAGACATGGCAAAATTAACATTGGGAAATTTGGAAGGATCAACTATTGCTGTGTCTGTATCTAAAAATGTGATTGTCACAAATGAAAGAGCAAGTAGTTGAATTAATCAAGTTTACATTACTGTCAGATTGCTGTTATTTTTAGAATTTGCTAACACAATACAACTGTCACCATTTAATTAGCAATATTATTGCAAATAAATAGTATTTAGGGATAAATAATGTGGTATAGTAATTACCTTGTATAAGTAATATTCAGTATAAAAGAATAAGTTGTATTTAGAATTTACGCAAAATAAAAATAAAATAGAAAGTAAGGTTAAGGTTTAGTGTTAGTGGGTAAACAAACGTAAACAATTTATTATTTTATAATAAAGTTTTTTTACAAACAAATATGGATGATTTTTAGTAATACATACAACAGAAAGCTTAAGAGTTTGTATTTTGTAATAAAATAACGAAGAGAAACACAAAAGATAAGCACTAAAATTCAATAACACTAACAGGTATTAATTAATTAAATGTAATAGGCAGTAGCATAATCTGCCATAAAAATTACGACGTACAATTCGTAATTTTAGAGGAGTTATGTGAAAACATGCCTCCGTAATGGAGTCATTTAGAGATTCTAAATTTGCATGCCTTTGTGAAGTGTAAATTTTTTATTTTAGGAAGCCCCATAAGAAAAAATCATTGAGTGACAAATCTGGAGACCTCGGAGCCCAGTCAATAGGGCCTCCACGACCACACCATCTGTTGGGGAATACTTCGTTTAGGTAGTTCCGCACTTCTCTTGAATAGTGAGTAGGTGCTCCTCCGTTCCGATACCATACTGTGTTGATATTATCAATTACTGCAGTAATAGCAGGGATTGTTTGATTTTGAAGCATATCTAAATAAATTCTGTTATTCATAGTACCGTCAATGAAGAGCGGACCAATTAAATTATCGCCCCATATTCCAACCCATACATTAAAACTTTGGCGGTATTGTGTATGTGTTTCCACATACACATGTTAATTAGTTTAGCTCCAATACGTATAATTTTGACGATTTGACTCTCCATTTAATGTACATGTGCACTCGTCAGTGAAACAAATATTTTCTAAAAAATCTTCATCTGCATAACATTTCTTAAACATTAATTCACAAAAGACGATTCGTTTTTTACTATCTGCTGCTAATAGCTCTTGCTGCATGGAGTATATGTAAGCAAAATATTTGTGTTTTTTAAGAGTACGGTGAACATACGAGCTAGATACACCGAGATTATTTGCAATTTTCCTCACACTTACGTTGGGATCGGCTTCGACAGCTGCCAAAATATCTACTTCGTTGTTAACATTCTGGTTTTCGTTCCTATTCATTTTGCAAAGGCTATTGACGCATCCAGTTTCTCGGAATTGTTTTATAATTCGTGCGACTGTATGTTTGCAGGGAATACTAAAAAGCTCGCAAGTTACCTGCTAAATTCCATGTTACCATTTGAGTTTTTCTTCTGTTGTACACACATTCATTGTTAAGTATTGGAAAATGCAATATTAATTATTTTGAATAAATTTTCTTTAAATAATTATGTAATATAAAAATTATTTGACAGAAGTAAATTTCTGTTTGTTTTAAATCTTTTGTTTTTGCCACTCAGAAAAAATATATAGCTCATGGCAATAGTTGATCCTTATATAATTTTCCAATGTTAATTTTGCTATATCTGGTAGTCACTGAGACACACTGTATATGTTACCGCAGTGTGCACAGTAGCCTATGCGCAGTAGACTATTTTTGTAATTCTCTGCGCAGTAGTGGCATTTAAATGGGCGTTATTTCTGCGCTAGCCTGGCTAATTGGTTCTTCTGCCGCCGCTGTGTATGTAGCTTCTTTCAGCTTCCTGCAGAACCTGTTTTCCTCTTTAGTTACAATTTATGTGTTATCTTATTGTATGTGGTGGTCTTTCCGATAACCTCATTCGTAAGGGTCGTTGTGTTTCCCCTATGTATTGTCTTCCATACTCGCACGGTACGCTGTAGATACAGTTCTTTGAACTATGATCTTCATTCTGAGGCTTGGTATGCGTCATCATGCCTCTCAGAGTTGTTGTGAACTTGAAGACAGTTCTTATGTTGAATCTGTTTCCAATTCTTCTTAGTTTGTCGGAAAATCCTCACATGTATGGTATTACGGCCGTGGTTATCGGCTTTGTTTTTTCATCCTCTACCGATGTTGTATTTCTGTCCATCTTTCTAATGTTTGGTTCAGAGTTCTTTTTGGGTAGCCATTAGTTTTCACAGTTTCTGAAATTATCTCAATTTCCCGTTTAAGATCTTTCTCCGAGCATATGGTCTTGGTTCGGTTATATAAGCATCTTGCGACGCCACGTTTCACGCTATTATTGTGGTGATTGGAATCGTAGTGTAGATATCTCTCCGTATGGGTTGGACTTCTGGACTGATACGTCTAGGAATGAGAGTTTATCTTCCGATTCTATTTTCGTCGTGAACTTAATTGATCGGGCTTGATCATTGAGATGTTCCAGGAAGCAGTCCAGCGTCTCTCTTCCATGGGGTCATATTACGAACATAGCTCGTTGTTCAGGGTCCTTCGAGTAGATGTTACTTACTACTGGATATAGTGGAGATCCCATGGCCACTCTGAACTCTTGTTGGTAGAACTGCTCGTCTGCTTGGAAGTATGTTGTCTTAATGCAGATCGTTAACAGCCCCATTATTGTATCTACTTGAAGATCTGTGGGTTCGGTGAGTGTGTCATCCAATTCCAGCCTGTTTCTAATGATTGCTAGAGCGTCATCTGTTGGTACATTTGTGAAGACGCTTACTATGTCAAATCTCACCAGGATGTCATTCGAAGCTATGCTAGTTTGTTTGATCTTGTTTGTTTTGGCCGCTAGTGGCGATATTTGATAGAGGATGGCATGGTAAATTTATGGAACTAACTATCGGTCTTAGGGGTATTCCTCTTTGTGTATCTTGGGTAGACTGTATAGGTGAGGCAGTTTGCGGAGTAAGTGTCATTCTCTGAAAGTCTGAGAACTCCTCTTTGTAGTTATACAGCGTCTGGTATATTTTCCGTTCGATTTTCGGAGTTGGGTCTGTGGGAAGTTTCTTGTATTCCCAGCGTTGATCACATCTTGGATTTTCTCTGAGTAGGTGTTGCAACAATTTTTCGGCTTCGCTCGAATGTTTTCTCCATATACCTATTACTTCAGGACTAACCTGTATATTGTTTTCGAATAATAATCAAATTGTATTTCAAATTATTTTAATTTATTAGTTCGCTTATTTCGTACCGATCTGGCAAGCCCCACAAACATTCGCTGGCTTATCTCAAAGGCCCAGCTTGCAGCGGTTCTCGCTTCAATTGTCCGCACGCGGAGGCATTATATTTTCGTTCCTCAAACAAGTCATTTGCTTGCGAGGATTTTTCTTCGTGCTAATTACGCCACGACGATTGTGTTTGAAAGCTAATAATTTGATTCAGGTACGATGAGTCGAAACGAACACCTGGTATTTTCTGCATCGCCCTGCTTCTGCACCGAGGGCCAACACACCCATGTTGCGTAAGGCTGATTCCTTGCTGTATGCGGGTTACCAGTTATAGCAGCTCCCGGCTAGCGTTTATACCCTAAACTTGTGGGCCTAGAAGGTCAGTTGGTTCGTTTTTATTATAACGCCGATCTAGGACGGGTTATGTACCTACCAAGTCAATCTTGTGCTGGTGATACCTGATACTAATTTATTACTAACATGATAGTTCATTCACTCAGCAAATTTAATTAAGATAGCATTTAAAACTATTGAATTTTTATGTGTACTCTATACTTTTTTTTGTAAAAGGAGCACCCACGTTTTTTGCTCGTCAACCTAGAAAGAAAGGTTTTTATGAATGACAGCGATATGCATATCTCTAGATTTACTTTGCAATTTCAAGTAATTTAACGACCCAAAAAGGGGTTATTTGTGGTATTTGCGTGTGGCTACCTTCAATTAGTTTTGGCTGCATAGTGTAGCAAAAATTTTTAAATATTTTTTGAATTACTTAAACTACATTTGGTGATTACCAGATTATTATGCTTTCAATAAATTCTGATTACTTGTAGTTAATTATATTACTCGAAATCATCTGAAATCATTCTGGCGCCCATATATTTTTTTGGTGGTTTGAACCCACGACCTTATCGCCGAATTTGAGCTAGTTCAGCCTGCGCGGTAAGTGAAAATTTTTAGAGCTTCCCTGCAGTACGTACTTTAAGGAGGTTAATCTGCGATTTTTACTACCATTGATTATTTTATCTAATTAATCGCAGGCCAGCTTCTTTATTGTAACAGTGTTTGAATCCATGATCACTGTTGCATTGCCTTTGTCTACAGGTAGTATCTTTATGGTAGCTTCGTTTTTAAGAACTTTGATCGCTTTGAGCCATCAAGGAGAATTAAACCTAATCTCACTAGAGCGTCCTTCTCAGGACTAACCAGGAGTTCATTCACCTGAGAACGGGAGTAGACTAAAAACTCCCGAAACGTCGTGTGATAAATACCCGTGACAGTGGAAATAGTCTGATAAAACATCTTATTAAAGTTACAGTCAAAGATTTAATACATTACAAGCTGTTTGGTGATAGATAGGTGAAGAACAGAATCAATGTCTAGGAGTAGGCCCAAGAGAATTTACACTGATAAGAAGAGAAGTGAGCTGTTTGGTGGTACGGGTTTGAGGATGCAGAACATGAACATCTTAGGAAATATGATTTGGAGGTATTGAAGTATATGTCAGGTGGATATCTGATAAATTTTGCAGAGCTGCATGAGGATTAGTCATTATCATAAAGAAGTCTTAAAGGTGATCAAAGTGCCATAATTATAAGAAATAAATAAATATTTATTATTTACTGTGTATTTGAATTGGACTGTGTCATGACATGTACGTAATAAATTTATATGAAAGAAATGTACTAGCTAAATTGCAAATTTTAACATAAAGGGGTATTGAAATGAATTAAACTAAATGTATGTCCTAAAGGGAGTGACAGATATTGAGAGATTTAAATAAATAATTTTAATAATTTTTTTAATCAGTTTTGTTGAATTGATTTAAAAATACAGAGAAGTAATTAAAATTTTATGCAGTACTATAGAGAGATATTTTAATAATGCATAACCAAGCAATGTACGATATTTATTTTAAATAAAGCTATATTATTGCAATAAAGAAGTTAGAAATCAAGCAGCGCAGCGTATGGAACAAGAGTTGCTAGATATTTAAAGAGTTGTGACATGTAGGAACAAATACTTAACGACCGAAAGTAAAACTAAAATTTATAAACCACCTGCAAAAAAGCGAGAGGTACTTGCTAGCTTTTTCTAAGAACATCAATTTAGAGCCATTAATTCCTTCTTTTAACCAAATACAAGTAGTCATCATAGAATGGTTAGAGTTGTATTAAAAACGAAGATAACGAGAAAGAAGCTTCCTGAAAATAACCATAAGGTAGCGAATAAGAATCAATAATTCAAAATAAAAACAAATATCAGAACAAACGCTTATATGTTACTCAAACTTGAAAATGCAGACACTGACGACCGCAATACATATACCGGGTGAATATTTTAAAACCGAACATAGGCAATTAACATGGGAAAAGGTTTTTCGTATATTGCTGCTCCCCAATTTAACTTGGAGGGTTTTTAATGACACCAATCGAAAGAAGATTTTTTTTCATCTAATGATATGCGAATTAGTTAATTTTCAGTTGTATTTCTTTATTATTTTATCGAAAATAAACGGGGCTGCGCGCGCTATTGCGCGGTCTATCCTAATCAATTTACCACCATTTTTAGGCCTATTACGTTGGACCATTCCGTTCTGTTACACACTGCCCCTGCTTTCCTCTGCCGTCCACCTGACCAAAGAAGGGGGCCCTCGGGGCTCCGCCCCTCTCCAAGGAAGCCTTCGGGGCTCCACCCCTCTCCAAGGGGCCCCCGGGGCTTCGCCCCTCTCCAAGGGGGCCCTCGGAGCTCCGCTCCTCTCCAAGGAGACCGTCGGGGCTCTGCCCTTTTCCAAGGGGGCTCTCGGGGCTCCGCCGCTCTCCAGGGGGGA
>CALNHX010008669.1:0-58067 GCA_940337035.1 Agriotes lineatus
TGCATTGGTTTTAATAATAATAATAATAATAATAATGGTTTTCTCTGCTTAGTGCTACACTGCATAGCGCTACATCGCTTATAATTTTAGTACTCAACTCCACCACGCGTCAACGGACAAATGGCGCTCTGATAAAAATGGGTGTTATCTTGGCTTATGTGGAATTTACACAGGAAATCAGTAAAATGATTTTATTAAATATATAAACATGGAATACTCTCATACAATTAATTCAGTAATCTAAATAACTAGTACACTACTTTAAACAAAATTCTTGTACGAAAAGGTAAGCAAAAGTGATTTAACACTAAAAATGTTTTTCACATAAATGCTACATCCACATATGACCACATGCAAATCGCAAGTGCAACAATGGTTGCCTGCTTTTACATAAACTACAATTTTTTTTTGTATTTTGCATTTCAATTTTACTAGAATAAAATAAGAAAAGTGCTAAAGGTGATAATTAAAAATAGTTATATGGTACAGTGAATAAAGAGACATATTTTTCACTCTCATCATTAAATTGTTACTACTTCAATAGAATAGGATTTTCCAGCTACTCTCAGTTTGAGGTTGTAACTTACGCTACATTATCAAAGATAACATCAGATGACAAAAAGTAAACAAATTTAGACGTATTAGAATAGTTTTATTTTTAAATGTAAAAAGTACAAATAATAACAAAACAAATATTTCAAATGTAGACATACACTGTTAAAAAATTAATATAAAATTTAACCATTTGTAACTAATTAAGAAACAGAAAGACAGTAAACAATTGAATCAGTTGGAATAGTAAATTAAACATAGTGTCCGCCAAAAAGTCGGCATATGGAAAAAAAAAATTTTCATTTTACAGGATTTTTGTAACAGTAATTCATTTACAGGGCTAGATTAGAGTTTCTTGAAGCCATTTAAATAGATATTAATTAGAATTGAAAAATATTTCTCCTAAAAAGCACCTTGCATAAAAAACGTAAAAATTATGCAAACATACTACTTTTCGGTAAACAATAAAAAATCTAAAGAAGTAATTAACATTTTATATTATTTTTTCCCACTTTCAATCTTTAGTCTTCACATAAAAAAATTTGAATTTTAATATTAAGTCTTGATATGTGAAATTTTGAAAAACTGAAAAATTCATCTTTAGCTCAAGTTAAAAAATATTAGGGGTTTTCTGGCCTTGAGATTGTTCAGTTCGCTAAAAATAACACGCCTTTAAAAAAAAATCTCATGGAAATCTTACTTAGTTTCCGAAAAATAGCACTTCGGATTTTGACAGTTCGAAAAACTCAATTTTCTAAAGAAGTAAAAATCACTCGGTATATATGATAGGGGCTAAATAGGTTTTTAGACAAGCACAAATTATTACCGTAAGTTTTTGTGTAAAATCAAAAATAAAATTTTTTCCCATATGCCGGCTTTTTGCCGGACACTGTATATGCAACCTCAATTACAAATTTTAAACTAATATAATTCTAACCATTGTATAATAAAACAAACTAGAATTGGGAAAAAAATATGCACATAATTTCAAAATATACCCATACCATAGCTGCGCACATGAACATGATTTTAGAGGTAAGATACGAGTTTTACATGATCTAGGTAACTGAGCCAGTGTATTCCTAAAATCATGATAAAAATCAACAAAGCAGTAGGTACCAATAATCGAACAGCGTGTGCAATGCGTTTTGTGGTATGAACAATTCCAAAGTGTTGCACGTGTTAAAAGACGGTTTAGACGTTACTTCGATATCAGAACAGCACCTAAGTATGATGGTAACAGTCGTTTAAGGCATACGACAGCATTTGAATATCAGAAACACTGTAGTCTTCCTCAAACGACTGATACCATCGCATGTCATCGTATTTAGCTGCTTTTCTGACACCACACTCATCAAAACTCGCACACGTAACACTTTGGAATAAATTGTTCATACCACAAAATGCACTGCACATACTGCTGGATTGTATGTACCATTTTGTACACTTGTTTCATGATCTTGGGCAGAAAATTGGCTCACCTAACTAGATCATGTAGAACTCCTGTTTTGTGCATATGATGATGGCATTATCTCTGAATATCTCTCTAAATCCGGAGCTACATACATTTGAAATTATCCCTAATCCAACTGATAAACCTGTATAATTAAGCTAGTACATAAAAATCTATAAATTACATTTTCTAGTAAACTATTAAGCGTGCATAGGCAGTAGCAGTTGATATGAGATGTTACATATTTCGTGTAAGAGCCAGCGACAAAATTTGTTAAGTCATTTCATCAAGAAAATATTCCATTGCTGATATTTGGTTGGGAAGTCTGTCTGGATTCCAGTGGTCGAAAGAGCTACGACAGGGGCGCAAAGGGGTAGAGATAATTCCATATCTTATGGTCCTTGAGAAAAGTATCCCCAGTAAGTCATATCTTATAGTCCTTGAGAAAAGTATCCCCAGTAAGTCATGTTTGGTTATGTGATACCGACCTGACAAAATGTCAGGTATATACTTGTAAATTAGGTTATAATTTTTGACGTTTGACAAATATTTTTAGCTATACCGGTATTTGTCAAATGTAAAAAGGAATATTTTCTTAATAAAATGACGCAACTATATTTGTAGCAGGCCCTCCGTCTAATTACTTAACAGTAAGCACATACTACTACAACCACAGATGTGAATAATACAAAAGGCAGACATGCTATACACCAAAAATTTATGAGCAAAATTGCAGTTTCTAAATAAATAAATAAATATGCATCTTAAATGTAAGAGATAATGCTCAGGTTTAAGAGACTTTAGATTTGTTAGTTTTAAGGTATTTTTCGAATAAAGTACACTAAATAAGCATAAGTTTTTTGGTATGTTCTGCCAACGAAGACATTCTTATTTGCCTTAAGAACATTTTGTAGTGCTGCTTTAGAAGGTTTGTCTCCTTGTATTAGTAGGTGTTTAAAGGGCTTCAACAATTTAGCATCCTCTTGTTTTGACCAATGGCATCAATCTTTTCTGCAATCAGTGACACTGCAAGGACGCTTTTTCATTTGCATTCTAATTTCGGAGGCTGATGGACTTGGTGAAGAGTCACTCGTAATACCTGTCCTGAAGTTTTCACTCTCAGGGGTCTTCAAAATTGAACAACCACCGTCAACATTCGAATCTGGAACATTTCAATATATATCTATATTTAAAAAAAAAACGCACAGTAGAAGTACAAAATTTACATGCAAGTGTAATCAATGTAAAGCAGTTACGAATTACTATGAAGAAAATATAACAATGCTTAAAATAAACTGCACACTGAAGATAGAGCTGAGCAATTATTGTAGAACAATTGAAGACAGTGTGAAGACGGTGCAAAAAGGAGACAGCTCCACATTTTATACGTTTTAGGGTTTTTAATGACATTAGTAAAGTGAAAAAAATCGGTTCGATTGGTACAAAAAGGATGCAGCTCCGATGTTTTATACGAGGATAAGATAGAAAATATTCTTAAAACCCAATACTGATTTGGCCCAAAAAGGAGGCAGCTCCAGAGCTACCCCCTTTTTGCACCGAAATAGTTCTGGTTTTTACCGCTTCGAGTACAAAAACTTGCAAGAAAGTATGTTTCACTAGAGTGTATGTGGTTCTACGAGAAGCTTAAGTGTGAGGGACAAGAACGGAATAATTAAAAGCTAAGTATATTAAATATTCCGGATGCCGATGCAAGTTTAACGTAATAGTGGTTATAACAATATATACTTTGTTACTTAACGACAATGGCTGTGGAACCCTAGGAAATCAATTATGTATATTTAATGAATAAATACAAATAGTTTTTTACCGACGTTTTTAGATGTTATTTTTTGTACTACCAAATATGGTTATCTGGAGCAAAAAAGAGGTAGCTCCAATTTCTTTTTCTAAAATATTATTTTGGTATGGGACAAAAAAAAAGTGTAATTTCCGAGAAATTGAAAGATATAAGACCAACTTTGATGTGAAAATGAAAAATATCTTGTAAATTCAGAATTTACTTTCACATTGCTCCCCTGAAAATTTTGTAAAAATGGAGCTGCCTCCTTTTTGCACAGGTGTATTCAATTATGGGGTGTGTACCTTTATCAACAACAATGGATGTTTTTCTTGTGGGAGTGTAACGCGTGGTCCATTGCCATGCATCAGGATGATATGGCGAGGCAAAGTTGCACTTAACTTGCCGCAAAATAAACACTTATGGTTTTTTCGCTTGGTATCCTTGGCAGTCACTTCTTTTTGAGTAGCCTCATCTTTTTTTCTTTGGCAATAGCATTTGATGCAGGATCTGCAAATTAAATATAACGTTTTTGAACTCGTTAAGGCCCCTTTGAAATGTTTATTGAACTTATTAAGACCCCTTTCAACTAATTAAAGACTACAACGCAGACCCGATGTTTCATTAAAAAAAATCTTATTCTGAACAACAAAACACCCGCAAGATACAAAGTGATTCCACCTCAACAACAGAAACTCTAAAAATCGAGAAGATTATTGAAAAGTAAGTGTGTATTGTTTGGCTTATGAATGTGTTTCAATACTTGGTTTCTGAGATGGACAGATACTGTGCAAAGACAATTTTGAATTCAGTTGGTCAATAATTATTAAGAATATAAAAAATGTATAAAATAGACTTGATTTTATTTTAAGGAAACAAAGGAATGAAAAAAAGGCATATTTTTTTAAATCCATAGGTGAAAATTAGTATATTTTACAACAAGAGATGAAAGTGAGGTTTTTTGGTGAGGTGAGAGTTTGCTTAAGCGTAGCGAGTTAGCAATCTCACCGAACCAAAAAAACCGCACGGCGTGAATACGATTGCGAGTGCTGTTTTGTGAGCGTTGTGAATAAATTCTGATTAAAAATGGATAATAGTACGAGGGATAATGGTTTTCTTCGAGTTAACCAATTGGTAGACATGGCATCCTGTCAGTTGTAATAAATGCGGGATGTAAATAATTTATTTCTCTAGGAAAGTAAGTACATTGTTATGGAAACCGTAACAATTTTTGTAGATGTTTCCTACATCCCTTAAATCTGACAGTATAAGGATCACTTGCAAAGAAGGTAGTGAAAAATAGTAGGTATATTATGCTATTTTATTACTAGTGTATAAGGACGCCTTTAAAGCACGTGCGATGAGTTTAAGAGCACGACGCAAAGCAGAGTGCTTTTAACGTCGCTAGTGATGCTATTTTTTCTACGATCGTAACAGCAATATAAAAACTTAGTTCGGTCACATTGTGTTAGATATTCTAGGTTATGTTGGCATTCAAACTTACGGCAAAGCGAAAACACGCCACCAATGGCAACGTGCAAAAAACACGTATTTCGGGCGCTAATATTAAGAGTGCTACAAACGTCGTTTTTGACACTAGAAACTGTGCAAAAAGTGGTCATTTTGACAGGATCGTAGAAAAAATATAATTTTAGAAAAACGACCGTTTCCTCCATATTTACGAGAAAGTAAATAATGCTTTACAAATATTTTTAGCAATTCATAAGTTTAAATGCCAATTCTGAAGCAAATTCCTAAAAATAATTTGATGTTATGGATGCAAACTTTCAAAAATAAAAAAACATTAAAAAACCAAGCATCTCTAAAAAAATAGTTCATAAAACCCACAACACTTTTCAATAATGTATCAAACTCTAGAGTTTCTGCATTTTAAATGGAAAGACCCGGTGTAAGTGTGCAAAATTACAACAATTAACACAATTTTTTTATCGGTTTAGTCCGACTTGTTTGAAATTTAAGCATTCAGGAATGACATACAGTACCTACAGTTTGTGCTATTAGAAACTAAATATAATTTCAGCGACTTATCTAAATTTTAGACAGCAACCAATGATACACTTTAAAATGGTCTTTTTTCCATAATGTTTATTTCAATTACATATTTGCTTTGCTTTGAAACGTATATTGATTGATGTCAGTTGATATATAAATCATTCAACATTTCTAGTGCCACAGACTATCAAAAACAACCAAAAATCATAAAACTAGTTATACAACTTTAAACACTTACCAGTTGAATGGGATAACGTCATAACGATGTCTCAGAAGATGCATAATTACAGTCTGTCAATTTTACTACGTAGTCGAACAATGTAGCATCCAAAATCATGATCATAGATTTCATTTCCAGTAAACTGACCAGGTGGCACGCATTTCAAAATTTTGAGAGTTAACTGCTGCTCATTTCTTGCAATGATCGGTGGTACTCCCCAAGTAGATGATGGCGCTGTTAAAATAAAATCTTAATTCAACATTTGCAAATCTCAATTGTATTATAATTATGGATTTAAAAGGTAACACAAAAGTCAAAAAGAAAGTTTAAATATATGTATGCAACAAAGAATTAGTACAATAAAGAATTAACATTAAGCATGTCAAGGAATAGTTTAGAAAAATTATAATTTGATTTTATTAATTATTTATTTTAAACCTCCATACATGCTTGTAGTTATCGGTCAATGAATGAATGAATAAATAGAATAAATTAAATATATTGAATGAATGAATGAATAAATAAATAAATAAATAAATACGAATAGAAATAAATAAACTTCAGAGACATATCAAAACTGTCGTTCTTGTTAGAAGTATATTTTCGTAACGGACATAAAACTGATGACGGCGTATGGGAATATTCTAAGCAAGAATGTTACAATTAATTTATAGAGCGTTTTCCGGCTGAAATGGAAATGCATTCTTCTAAAGCGATATATGAAATCATTCATCGACTACTCAGAAATTTTAGGCAAACAGGTAGTGTAGCAAAAAAACCGTGGTCTAGACATCCAATCCGAAGAACGCAAGAGGTTATTATTGATAATGCACAAAACATTATTGAGGCTAGTCCTTCAACTTCAGTAAGAAGAGTAAGCCAACAAATTAATTTATCTTATGGAAATTGCCATAAGTACAATGTTAAAAAAAGAAGATTTAAAGCTTTTTCCTTATAAAATTCAGATGAATCACCAAATTTTCCTACGAGATTTTATTGCACGTCAAATCTATTCTGAATGGTTTAGGAACAACTTAAACGATGATGATAACCCTGGACTAGGTCTGCAACGAGTACTCGGTGCTCATGAATAATTAATCATAATTTATATCAGCAATTTGACATGTAAATCTCCAAAATAATGCTAATTTAGGAATTATTGTTAATACACTAATCAGTAGATACATCAACTCAGAGCACAAGGAATGCATGAACAAAACAGACTGACTGGGATTCCCATACAATGTGATCGCAAATCAGCAGGTCAACAGCCACAACCGGATTAAGGGCGGGGGGGGGGGGGGGGGCTAAGGGGGCTGCTGTCTAATTATTTAAATCCCTTTGTACCCGTTGCGTGTTTCGGAAATTTTAAAACCATTTGCATTTTAAATTTCTTAGAATTTTACCTGTTCAAAGGGGTTGGGGAATTCCCAAAATGCTCGCAAATGTAAGATGGTAGCATTCTAGCAATGTTAAAATCTTTTTTTGAAGTACGCAAGCAAGCGGAAGTTTTGAGTTGTAACATTTTATGATATACATGTTAAAACATTGCACTTTTTTCCTACATTGTATAAAAAACTATCCTACCTATAATAAAATATTAATTTAATAAAATAATAAAGCATGTTTGTAGAATATGCCCCTGACATGGGGAATGGGAATATTTAGCTCCGGGCCTCATATATCCTTAATCCGGCTCTGTCAGCACCCAAACACCCTACAGATCAGCGTTGCCAGATTCTCAGTTGTAAATTATGGTAGCAACAATAGCAACGCCCAGGCGATATCTTTGAAAAATTTAAAATTTGTTTGTGCTTTTGTTGAAGGCTGCCTTTTCGCTATCGTATCCTGATTAAACCACTATCACCTCCATTCTCACACTCAGTTACTGGACACCACATTATATTTTAATATAACAAAAAATTGAAACTATAAACACAATTTCCGCTTTTCGCTTATCCATGTACAGTACGTACTACGTACTGTGGTACTTATACTACGAGCTGAATTTAGGATGAACTAAACCCGATAAAGCACAACCCAAGGCACAAGACTATACATGTAAACATCCTGCATCCAGCATTCAGTAATAAAAACGATGACGAAACGACTTCAAGCTATTTCAAATTCCGAAACGTTATCAAATAATCCCTAATACCACGCATGACCTTCTTAACGCTACCTACCGTTTAGGGGAACTCCCAGATCAAATGGCTGTGCTTGTTAATCGGCAGACGAATAATACCGCATAATTTAATTTTTCGAACTGGAGGTTGACATCTTGCTATAATTTTTACATTTTATATCTTTTTTTGGAAACAATAGTATCATATGGTATGAAACTGTATATTATGGTATATTTTAGCTAAATTATTTTTGATGGTACTATAAAGTTCGAAATTACGGTATAAATACCATAATAATAGTATGTCTCGCAACACTACTACAGATAGAAACTCTGAGATTCCCCTGATAACCACAGTTGTGCTAGCAATTTTATGTGCCCACTCGCTCGCTCACATTGTTGACCTTGTCCTTGTAAACGAGAACACTCTCTGAGAATATTCTTTTGCTTCCAATGCTGTACTACAAGAGAATTTTGTGCCTCCGAATATTCTCGAGAATATACTTCCATCACTATACAGAGTGTTTGTAGGTAACTAGATAGCCCATAACTTTGTTAATAATAGAGATATCGATTATTAAACTTTCATTTTCAATGCCAGTAAACAACCTACAAATTGTCGCAAACCAATTAAAACCATGGCCTCCTATTTTTACGTAGTGATACACGACTTCTGGTTTTTTTTAAAATGGAACACCCGGTATATTTGTAAATATTCGAAATCAGCACTAAAAATGCTTTATGATAGTACGCTTAAACTAAAATTTGGAAAGTCAATATTAAAAAAAAAACATTTACCTAAAGTATGCCATGACTGACTAAAGATCACCGACATTCCAATAAGAAATGCAAAATAAATTCAACTAGGCTCTAAAAGTTCATCCTGATCGATTTATCGCACCAAACGTACAAAAACAATTGAAAGTCATGTTTTTTTTTAATGGAAATATATCATTTTTATGTTGTACGTATTTTTATTATCTCTACAGCTACTTTTAAACAAAATAGCGAATATGGTACATTATTGGAAAGCTCTTTAATTATAGTTTTCAAATGTTTAATGAAACTCATCATGTTCCATTTAAAATAAATAGTTTTCAATTGTTTTAGTACGGTTGGTGCGTTAGTTCGGCCATGAGAAACTTTTAGAGCCAAGTGGAATTTGTTTTGCATATCTTATTCGATTGTAGGTGTCATGGCCTGCTTTAACTAAATTATTTAATTTTATTTTTTAATAATGAGTTTTAAAATTTTAGGTTAAGCATGCCATCATAAAGTATTTTTAGCGCTGATTTCAAATATCTAAAAATATACAGGGTATTTCGTTTAAAAAACCAAAATCATGTATAATGACGTAAAAATAGGAGGCCATGGTTTAAATTGGTTTACGACAATTTGTAGATTGTTTACTAGCATTGAAAATGAAAGAAAGTTGTTGTCTTTATTATTAACGAAGTTATGGGCTGTCGAGCAATCTACAAACACCCTGTATAGGATATGAAAGGGTTACCTGTGTCCAGCACAATTAAAATGATAAAAAAATCCTGACTTCCATGTATGCGATTTTTAAATCTTTTTTTTTTTTTTTTGGCAAAATTTGTTTAGCATACAATTTCATACATGCAAATTACAAAGTTTTTTGTTTTAATTGTTTCTAGATAAGCAGCCAACACATTTTTTGGGATACGTTATGTCTTCTGAGCTTGCGAATTTCCAAGTGTAGGGTTTGTAGGTTCATGATTTTGCACCTGTACTTCAACTACTTTCGCCCATTTTCTAAATTTTGTTAGTGCAAAGTTTAGTTACAGTGGAGTAGGATAGTCCAGACCGTATTACAGAGAGATTGGAAAAGACGATTTGGAATGGGGAAACCACATAGGCGATATTATAATTTGTAATATAATATGTAAAATATAATAAAATGTAGATATTATGCCCTAGGCCTTCATGGCATGTAGAGCTATTAAATAAAACGTTTACTTACAATAAAATTGCAACAATGAAATTTAGGTACGGCTATCGCCTTAAAAATCTGGTATACCAAAAAAATGTTCCCTTTGTGAATACGACTGAAATAACATAAGTTACGTCCACATTCAAGTCACTAGATTTTCGACTTTGTACCAGATTTTTAAGGCGATAGCCGTACATATTTAAAACTTATAGGGAATGTAGTATTTCCTGAGCTATTATACTTTTAAAAGGGCAATAGTTGTTTGTATAGTGTAGATATTCGTCTAATTATACGCTACTAAGGCTTCACTAGGTAACAAAAATTAATTGATTTATGCTGCTTAAAATCACAGAGTATGTTCATTTCGTTGTGGGAAAAAAACAAAACCTTTTAAATCTGACAATTCTAAACTTAGCACATTTAAATACTGTGCAGCATTCAGTTTTTTAGGGCAATAGATGATAAAATTTCACCCGTTGAATGAATTATTTGAAACTGACAATTTAAAATTGTCAAATTGGAGAGGTTTTGTTTTTTCCATAACGAAATGAACAGGCTCTATTGGTTTACAAGTATTGATATACTCAACTGTAAAAACGTGAATGAATTTGAATCGCATATAAACTTTACTTTACGTCAGGTAAAACGTTGTATACTACCATTTCCTAATGGAGGCTATTATTTGATTAACATTGTAAACCAGGAGTTTTATTAATAAAATTAAGAATTGTACTTACATCTGTTCTTGTTGTAACTACGCACTTGTGCTTTTGTCCGAAGCACTTCGTTGTCTTGATTTATGCGCCGCACCACACAAAACTGTTGAAGGCGTTCAGTTCGAAGGTTCAGTAAGTACACGGTTACGGACATATCCCTTACGTAGCACCTACGTGCCCCTGCCAAAAACACGACTGGAACAAAAGATTACGTTATTTTTAAAGCAAACGTCTACACAAGTTCGCTTTATCATTTCCCTCCAATTTTCGACCGGAACTTTGAGCAGCATTGCTGTCGGATTCTGCATCACAAATTGACCAAAAAAGTACCTACTACATGCATATACGCATAGGTTCAATTCTCAATCCTTACGGAGAAATTAGAGGGGCAAAAAAAATAGGTTTTTGCCATTTTACTGTAAATTGGGAAAGGATCTTCGAATGAAAATTTGCAAATCTTTTTTACCAATAGAGGGCTTATATTTATGAAATGGTTTTACCTTTTACATGTTTACGTATGGCTTTACGAGACTAAATATAGCAATCCGCACAATGTTTTTATTGTACAAGGTGGCTCACAAAAGTGTGGAGTACCAAACTTACTCTTTTTTAAATAGAATATAGGTATAGTAAAGTATGATCAAAAATTATTTTCATCTAGTATGGCTATGGAATATGAAGTTCCTAATTTATGAGTGCAACTACTTGTATACTTAAATGTCAAACTTGACATTTTATTTAAGTGGCTTATAATTGCATTCATAAATTAGGATCTATTCCATGGCCATACAAGATGAAAATCATTTTTGATCATACTAAGTATATAAAGTTGTATCGGTCTCAAATTAATGGTTTTGGAGATAATAGCGATTTTATTCAAAAATACTCAACGTTGCCAAAAAGTGCCTCTGAGCATTAATGCTACACAGAGTGCTCACAATTTGCAAATTCCATAATTTTGGATTTTAAACGGAACACCCTAGATATTTCAAATTTTGAAAACCTGTTCTAATGAGTTTTCTTCTGGTATCTTATTTCCTATCGCTGAATTTTACCGTTTATTATATTATTGGCGAGTTAAAACAGAAAAAAATAGTTTAGCCTCTTTTAAGTTGCTTTATTTAAAAGCATAACAAATAAACGTCTTTAAAATGTCAATTTAAACACCTAAATTCTATAACCAAAAAAAAATAGGTTCTAATTCTAAGATAAAAATCCAACCATTATTGACGCAAGAGATAAGTGTCACGAAAAAAAAGGAGAAAGACGGAAGTATATTACATCTACCCTCTAGGGGCCTGTATATCATACAAAGGACGAATTCGCAAGATGCTATTCTTTTTGAAAAAACTATTTCGGTTGATTTTTACATGACTGAGGAGCACGTAGTATTTTTATACATGTATCTATACTAGATAAGACACTCGTTTCAAGTTGCACAGGCCAGAAGTACGTGGAGAGTAGCAGGAGAGGCCTATGTCCAGTTAATGTCCCGTTCGAGCGACATGCCCTTAAAATTCGAGTTGAACTGCATTAACCCTCCAGTTACGGGTGGTTTGAGAATCACACCTTTTGACGGGCTGGGTCTTACTGGCCCCAATTTTGACATAAACTCTTTTGCTTAAAATCCACTATTATGTTTAGTGTTTTGAATTCATTTGTTAAGCTAGTCCATTTTACACTACTGAAAAGAAAAAAAATTATCCAAAAGAAGATCGACATACAAGTATCATCTTCTATCTATATCTATAAAAATGAATGTTGATTTTGTTTGTACCGTATGCGTTCTTATGCCATTCATCCGATTGCGATGAAACTTTGGCGAGTTATTGTGCACATACCGGAGAAGGTTTCTGAATTAGGACAACCATTGTTTTCGGTGTAGGAGTACAGAATTGAATTGTTGCCCGGGCTCTTTTCTGGCTTTGGACCCGAAAATCCGCACACGAGATTTTCTCGACGGAATGTCTGGCGCTTGATGCTAGAAACCGGCTCACATCGATTTTTTCGAAATCCCTTCGAGCGATCGAACACAATTTGGAAAAAAACAAAACTCTGACGTCACGGAACAAATATGACCGACCTACCGCTCCAGCAGCAGGCGGGTAGAGCGCATGCTCCATTTTTTCTAGTACAAACGATTGAAGTTTTCATGTCACGACAAAATGTTATAAAGAAAAGTTGCTGCAAATAGTGCCCTTATGGCACAAAAAAATTGCCATCGCTTAATTTCGATTTTGAAAAAAAAAATCGTGTCTACCCACTACCTACGGGCAAGTCCGGTGGGTGAATATATCAGTTTTGTGGAAATATCTGCCCGTTTCTACGGGTAGATATGTCCAGCAAACTGATATATTCACCCGCCGGACTAAAACCCAAACCGGTGGGTGAATAGATCAGTTTTACGGAATTATTTACCCGTACGTAGTGGCTAAACGAGTTTTTTTTAGTACGGGTAAATATGTCCAGCAAACTGATATATTCACCCGCCGGACTTGCCCGTACGTAGTGGTTAGACGAGATTTTTTAGTACGGGTAGATGTCCCCCAAACCGGTGGGTGAATATATCAGTTTTCTGGAATTATTTACCCGTACGTAGTGGCTAAACGAGTTTTTTTTTAGTACGGGTAAATATGTCCAGCAAACTGATATATTCACCCGCCGGACTTGCCCGTAGGTAGTGGGTAGACACGATTTTTTTTTCAAAATCGAAATTAAGCGATGGCAATTTTTTTGTGCCATAAGGGCACTATTTGCAGCAACTTTTCTTTATAACATTTTGCCGTGAGAAAACAACTTCAATCTTTTACGCTAAAAAAAACGTAGGTGCATTAGATAGTAGCATGCTCCATTTTTTCTGGTACAAGAGACCGAAGTTTTTTTTTCACGACAAAATGTTATAAAGAAAAGTTGCTGCAAATAGTGCCCTTATGGCACAAAAAAAATGCCATAGCTTAATTTCGATTTTGAAAAAAAAAAAATTGTGTCGACCCAGTACCTACGGGCAAGTCCGGTGGGTGAATATATCAGTTTTGTGGAAATATCTACCCGTTTCTACGGGTAGATATGTCCAGCAAACTGATATATTCACCCGCCGGACTAAAACCCAAACCGGTGGGTGAATAGATCAGTTTTACGGAATTATTTACCCGTACGTAGTGGCTAAACGAGTTTTTTTTTAGTACGGGTAAATATGTCCAGCAAACTGATATATTCACCCGCCGGACTTGCCCGTAGGTAGTGGGTAGACACGATTTTTTTTTCAAAATCGAAATTAAGCGATGGCAATTTTTTTGTGCCATAAGGGCACTATTTGCAGCAACTTTTCTTTATAACATTTTGCCGTGAGAAAACAACTTCAATCTTTTACGCTAAAAAAAAACGTAGGTGCATTAGATAGTAGCATGCTCCATTTTTTCTGGTACAAGAGACCGAAGTTTTTTTTTCACGACAAAATGTTATAAAGAAAAGTTGCTGCAAATAGTGCCCTTATGGCACAAAAAAAAATGCCATAGCTTAATTTCGATTTTGAAAAAAAAAAAATTGTGTCGACCCAGTACCTACGGGCAAGTCCGGTGGGTGAATATATCAGTTTTGTGGAAATATCTACCCGTTTCTACGGGTAGATATGTCCAGCAAACTGATATATTCACCCGCCGGACTAAAACCCAAACCGGTGGGTGAATAGATCAGTTTTACGGAATTATTTACCCGTACGTAGTGGCTAAACGAGTTTTTTTTAGTACGGGTAAATATGTCCAGCAAACTGATATATTCACCGCCGGACTTGCCCGTAGGTAGTGGGTAGACACGATTTTTTTTTTCAAAATCGAAATTAAGCGATGGCACTTTTTTTGTGCCATAAGGGCACTATTTGCAGCAATTTTTCTTTATAACATTTTGCCGTGAGAAAACAACTTCAATCTTGTTTATTTGATGGAAGGCCACTAGATACATTTTAACTTTCTTCAAATGGTAACTGATATCAGCTTCGTGTCATGTCTCCATGGATAATTAATTCTTTTATTTCATTATGGCTGAAAATAAAAATAATAATTCTTCGTAAATAATCTGAAGTTTCAACACAAAAATTACTGTAACAGGAAAACGACTCATTTTTACTTCCTTTTACAATAAAGGAAGTATTGGATTCACCCCAAAAATTCGAAATTGAGTTCTCACCAGATCTTCACGTTTTAGAGTCCCCTGATCCCAAAAAACATATTTTTTTCATTGGTCTGTCTGTCTGGGTGTCTGTCTGTCTGTCTGTGTGTCTGGCTGTGAATATCTCCAAAACGAAAAAGAGGTATGGCGTTGAAACTTCATTTATAAGTTTTGTGTAATATGTAGATGAGACAGCAAGCTTTTGAAGGAAATCGCGGCTTTAACGATTTTTTTCAAACTTTGCATTTTTTTTACTTTTTTAATGTGTATTGATGTGAGATAGGTGATTTTCCAGTTGAATACTTCTAAAGTGGATTTCTTTTGTTTTCTTTTCTATTTTTTTATTAACTCCTATTTTAAATAGAACACCCGGTATATTATTACATTTTTGAACCGTTTTTGTAGAATTTGTAATTTTTGAAAATTTTTGACTAATTATAAGATCACTGTAAAAGGAAGTTGTGGGAGTGTATCACACCAGATTTTTGGACATATGTTTATTCAACTTTTATCATCATTTTGATGACTAGAATACGCTCCTGAAGTAGCGGCCCACATTTATGTTACACCCTCTATATAAATGAATGTTTCTTTGTCCCGCATGCATTCCAATACCATTCATCCGATTGCGACGAAACTTTGGTGAGTTGTTGTGACCACATCCCCGAAGGCTTATGAACAACCATTTTACAACAGGTGGCGCTGGGGTCGAGATATTTCGATAATTTGTATTTATGGTCAGATTTAGCTCATATTTGGAATATATGTTGGTTACGTAGAAAGATATCTTTATACAAGAAATAAACCCGGTAGGTGGCGCTGAAGTCAAGATATTTACGAAAATGTGTATTTATGGTCCGATTTAGCTCATATTCGGAAGATATGTTGGCTACGTAGAAATAAATGTTTTTACAAAAAATGGACCCGATAGGTGGCTCTAGAGTCAAGATATTTACGAAAATGTGTAATTTATAGTGCGATTTAGCTGATATTCAGAATATACGTTGGTTACGTAGAAAGAAATGATTATGCAAAAAACGAACCCGGTAGGTGGCGCTGAAGTCAAGATATTTACGAAAATGTGTATTTATGGTCCGATTTAGCTCATATTCGGAATATATGTTGGCTACGTAGAAATAAATGTTTTTACAAAAAATGGACCCGATAGGTGGCTCTAAAGTCAAGATATTTACGAAAATGTGTATTTATAGTGCGATTTAGCTGATATTCGGAATATATGTTGGCTACGTAAAAATAAATGCTTTTACAAAAAATGGACCCGATAGGTGGCGCTACATTCAAGATATTTACGAAAATGTGTATTTATAGTGCGATTTAGCTGATATTCAGAATATACGTTGGTTACGTAGAAAGAAATGATTATGCAAAAAACGAACCCGGTAGGTGGCGCTGAAGTCAAGATATTTACGAAAATGTGTATTTATGGTCCGATTTAGCTCATATTCGGAATATATGTTGGCTACGTAGAAATAAATGTTTTTACAAAAAATGGACCCGATAGGTGGCGCTAGGGTCAAGATATTAACGAAAATGTGTATGTATGGTGCGATTTAACGTACTTATATTCAGAAGATGTGTGTACAAAAACAAATTATTTTTGGGCAGAACAATGTTTGCCGGGTCAGCTAGTATATTACATAAAATGTTAGGTTTTTAATAGTGTTTACACAAATCGTTACGATTTTCCAAAAGTCGGAAAATACAATAGTAAATAAAATGTGATGTGATAGTAGGGGTCTTTAACCTTAAATTATTATATCTAAAGCATCGTTAATGTCCAAAATTTCAAGAATCCCATAATGTTGAATAATTATGTTATAAAAAATAATATAAGCGTAGAGGTCACTCGAGTGACCCCTGAATCCTAAACTCTTATAGACTATGTATTGGTTGAACACAAAAAGTGTAAATTGTTTAGAAATAAAATTAGAGCCAAACGCACTGTCTGATCATAACAGGCTTGTTTTTAATATAATGGACAGGGTTAGATTGTACAAACAAAAAGTTACAAATGACATGAAATGTGTAATGTAAATCATGTAAAGGCTAGAGAACTATTTAGTCAGAGTAAATAATAGTTTATAGTCTCTTCAAAAGCTAACAGATACCGTTAACATCTGTAAATCCCAAGCAGAGTACATAAAAGTTGTAATATGTCGTTAGAATAATATGTGGGTCAATAGCGAAATATTACAATTAATCAAGCAAAAGGACAGGCTGATAAAAACATTCAAAAAATAGGGACAATACTGTAATTTAGTGAATATAAAACCTTGAAAAATGGAATATCAAATAAAATAAAGTCGCTTAAAAATCAGAGTGCGGGACTTTAGTGAAAAGATAAGGTTAAAGGACAAATATAGAGACACGTTTACAGTACAGGTATTGCTAAAACAATTTTTTGGAATACCTGCACGGACAGTTGATCATTATTAACAACATTTTGTTAGAGTAAGTCGAACTTACGATTCATTTACTAATTTCCACGGTTACTGGCCATAATATTTACTTACAGTCCACCTTCAACTGTAAGTGACTATTAAGTACCAACATTTTCAGAATTGAATCGGTGATTGTTGCAACGAACTAACTCCAGAAAAGTTAGTTTTTGGCAAACTACAAAAGTTTGTCTCACAACCCTGTTGAAAATTGTTATGAAAATCTAGTTTTCCTGATACAATGTTGTTAAGTCAAGGATCAGCTAAAACTTAGAATTGGTTTAGTTAGGGCCATAATAAGTTCAAAATTTGAAAAAAAGGCGATGGAGTTAGTTCCCTTTAATACCAAATTAAAACTGTTTAAAAAAAAAATTACCAAGAAGAAAAAATTTATTCAGTGTTTTAAACAGTTTTGAAAATTACAAAACTCATGGTATCATACATTTTAGTTATTGTCTTCAGTGTTGGTAGTATGCCATTTTAGGTTCTTAGTTCCTTTTCCCACCAACTCGATTTAAATTCCTAGACCAGGTGACATCAAATCGGAGTTAGTTCCTTTTATCACCATTCGATCCACTGGGTTTGAAAATATACCAATACTTATAAATCTCAAGATGTCGAGATTATGGAGTTAGTTCCTTTTAATAGTCACCGATTCAATTGTTTATCTATTACGCCTTGGTTGATTCAGTTTTAAGCTAATTCCTTAATTTCTTAAAATATAAAACGAAATTTTGACAGGTCGTTGTGAATAATTCAATTTTAACTCATTATTTACTACGTGTGTTTGATTTTCACAGGTATTACAAAAAAATAATGTACTAATCGCGAACTGTAAGTAACTTTTCTAGTCTTGACCTCAAAAGTGTCACTTGCAGTTCATGGTACGTAATATACTATTTCCGCTCCTTGTTTTGGTTAAACAATTAAGATTGCCAAATACTGTAACATCAAGGATTGCCTCATTGTATGGTTGCTAAGATGTTAATTGTAGTTGCATTGTTACCGTGAGTTTGAGGGAGAAATAATTTGACAAGTCCCTTGGGAGTTATGAGTAGCTTTTCATATTTTGTTTCTATGACGAAAATGTACAATATCATGTTGCTAGTAGATAAAATGTTTTTTCCGGGATCGCGGGACGTTTACTCTCGCTGGATATGTTGGTCAATTCCGAGACTGTCCCTAAGTCCAATTGGGATTATCTTCTTTTGTGCACAAAAACAGCTGTCTCGTTTGTAATTGAAAACGCCGCATTTTCTTAACTAAATTAATAACTGTTTTAATGTTGTTAGTGTTGAATACGCGCATGTTTGACAGATGTGTAAACTGTTGTTGACATTTATTTTTAAAACCTACATAAGAAATCAATTGAATTACAAAATAGATTTTTTTTTGGGCAGTATAATAGTTTATTTTTTATTTGAAAATGCTTGACGTTAATTGCACGTAACTAAAGTTATAAAAATTTTGCGTTAAATTTGAGTATTCCGGATTTACATTGTAAAAGTGTGACAAAAATCCACCCTACAACGTCCCAGAACTACGACCAATAGAACGTTATTGCGCTATTATGAAGGTTACAGAAGATAGGTAAAGCTGTTAAAGAAATAGAAGGGCTAACAATGTAGTGTTACACAATAAGCATGAAAATCGGAAAAACTAGATAAAATAATTAATTGTTGGTACTACAGAAAAAATATGCATTTTGTTAGCAGTACGAACTGAGAAATTGAGTTTATTAACATTTGTAATTTCAGTTTATATTTTGACAGAATCGAGCATAATAACCGAAAATGAATGAATCAATGAAACCTCAAATTTCTCAATATCATACAGAGGACGAATTTTATTCGCAAGATGCTATTCTTTTTGAAAAAACTATTTCGGTTATTTTTACATGATTGAGGAGCACGTAGTATTTTTATACATGTATCTATACTAGATAAGACAGTGGTTTCAAATTGCACAGTCCAGAAATACGTGGAGAGCAGCAGGAGGGACCGATGCCCAGTTTATGTCCCCTTCGAGCGAAATGCCCATAAAATTCTAGTTGTAAAATCAGCAAAACATTCTGGGACACCCGTATTATAAAAGAAAATAAATACTAATTACTATCAATGGCATTTCATTTATACACTTTTTACTCTATGTATCATCAAAAATACAAATCGGGGCTCTGAGGTGATCAACAATGCGGCGTATTTATCTATCGCCAAATTATCCGGCCGCCAAGGCCAAGCATGAACCAGAAGTGCGTTTACCCATTTTTATATGTGGGCCTCTCGACGGTTCGATTTGCTTGGTATAGTGTCACGTTCATTATAGAGTAGCACGCGATAACAAAATTCGATGGTACAGACGTAACTACGCATTTAAATTTTTGCAATGTGTCATTTTATTAGGCATCTTGATTATTCTCGCTCAATTAATTACATTTTAAACTTTCAATCTAGCAGTGCATTCTGTCGAAAAGTACTGGTCTTATTATTGGTACATCATCATCATCATTAGCTCGACAATCAATGTGGGTTTGGGCCTTTATTTAGGAACTTTCAAAATCCTGTTAAGTTGGAGTTGATTAGTATTCATATTTCCTCCGAATTTCTTATACTTTCACGTTATAATGCTTTGTGGGATTTTGCTCTATCTACTATTTCTCTCCATATTTTTCTGTTTTGCGCCTTTTCTTTCCATTTGTTCTCTCTCTTGTTCCTTTATTTCTCTATTAAAATATTTTTGAATTCTTGGCTGCATTACTGTGTTTCATTTCTTCCACTGCTTTGCACTGCCATTGCTTCTTCTTTTGTTTGCATATTTTTGGTGCTTCTTTCCGTAATCTAGTGTATTGATTATGGTCTCCTTGCAGTCCTGATTGTATCCATTTTAATCTTAGTTTATTTTTTTCTTTTCTTTTTTGTTTTTTCTTTCTTCCTATAGTGTCTTCAGCTGCTTTTATCATTGTATTTCTTATGTTTACCCATTCTTGATTTAGATCTATTGAGGGTGTAATTTCTAATGTTTTTCTGCTTAATTGTTCTTCTTCTTCTGTAATCCCTTGGATTTCTTTTTCGGATTGAAATTTGTTTATATTCCACTTATTCGTTATTTTATGTGTTTTTCGATTGCTACCTTCTGTTTCATTTTCACAATTACCAAGTAGTGGTCCGAGTCTGCGTTCGCTCCTCTGTAATATCTCACATCTTTTATGTCTTTTTTGTCCGTTTTTTTGTTATCAGCACATGATCTATTTGGCTTTCATGTTCTCCTCCTGGGTGTTTCCAGGTTACTTTATGCTCCCTTCTGTGTTTAAATTTTGTGCTACTAATGGCCATGTCCATTGCTTCGGCGTAGTTACTTAGTCTATGTCCATGTTTGTTTGTTTGTTTGTGTATTGTTTCTTTTCCTACTACTCCATCTATGTATTCTTCCTGTCCTATTTGTGCATTAAGATCACCTAAGTGTTATTAACGTGTCATGTGGTTGCATTGCTTCGCTTACTTCTAGCAGTTTTTCATAAAATTGGTCTTTTACATTTTCTTCTGCACCTTCTGTCGGTGCATAATGCATTGATGATAGTTATATTAGCTAATTTTGATTTTACCGTGATCATGGAGAGTCTGCCACTTATTGCATTAAATTTAAGTATGGTATTTTTCAGTTTAATATTTACAAGAAAGACGATACCGTTTCTTCCTTTCTTTTCTTCTCCACTGTAAAACATTGTGTAGTTTCCTGAGCTTATTTCACCCTGTCCTTCCCATCGTATTTATTGCAGTGCTGCTATATCTATGTTATATCTAGTTCTTTCATTTGAGATTTCTTTCATTTTTCCTGGTTTTAGCATGGTCATTACGTTCCATGTTCCTAATTTTAATACATGTCTAGCTCTTTTGGATTTCTTACTTCTATAGTTTTTTTCTCGATATTGTGTTTTCTTTTCATTTTGTATTTTCGATTCTCCTTCTGTTTTAGGCGTATCTGATGATTTATTTTTCTTATTCTTTCCATTTTCTTAGCGGTCATCTAGTTTATTGACAGTCATGCTATTTTTTTAACTAGTTTTTTGTGCGTCTTCCAGTATAAGGGATTGGTCTCATGTGTTTTCTTATTTATTCATCTCCCATGTTTAGAGATGATCTTTCACTGAGCTTTCTTATTTTCTGATGTTTGTCCATATAATCCTCTTTCTTGCTTGTCTCGTGCCTTCTTACTGCCTCTTCTCCAATTGCTTTCCCTCGTTCTCCCGTTCTCTCTTATTGCTCCAGTGTGTAAGCTTCATTGTTGATTATTTCCTTATTGTTTCGGCAGCGGCGCAGGAACTACTGTAATTATGGGGGGGCAAAACATTTTTTTGAATGTTTTAACATAACTAAGCTTTATGTTCGTCCATAAAGTGCCACTTTAGTCCATACAGTAAAGTAAAACGGCCGCCTGTCAATGTTATTATCAAAATAAATGTAATTTTATTCAAATCAGGAGAGAAGATTAGATTAACTGAAAACTTTACAAATAATAAAAAGAAATTCATCTTTAATACCTTACGGTAATAGATAGTTACTCTTGATATTATAATTAACATAGAAGTACCACACTTCGAAACTATCAAATGTTTCAATAGAAAGTTGAATTTTCTAATGTGTCTAATATAAATGATAATTGTAGATAAAAGGAAATATTCTGCAGTGCAGTCGAACGTAAAGCTTTGCATGCAGCTCCTACATAATCAGACCTTATTTGACTCGTCTTCTTTAGCGCTACGCTACGCTCGCTCTCCATAAAATTAATTCGTCCAATAAAGTCCTACATTATGTACTTGATACGCAAATAACTATAATAGCTGCAATTAAGCTAAAATGCTAAGACGATACTTTGCATGCAGATTATATGTATACCTGGCATAAAACCGAGAAAATTTCAGAGAAATATACACAGGGTGAGCACCTTAAAAAAATAAAATGTTGTATATTTTTGCTTTAGCTGAGAAATAGATAAAAGTAATAATTATTAACATAGCTCAGGCTTTTATCATTGTCGAAAATGAGACCTAACAGATATAGGATAAACTTCACAAGTGGGACAGAATAGTATGGTGTCTTTATAACGCAGCAGAAAATCGCACAATTCGAGTAAGGCCGTAGCTCACTGTGCAAGCAGGGACCCAAGCGGCAGACTAGACTCGGCTCGAAATATTCGCCTGAGAGCGCGGAATTCGAATCCCAGCGGATTACATTTTTTTTAAATTGATGTAAATCACATTTCTTTACAAATTGATGTAATTCAAGCAAGGCAAGTTCCGTGTAACCCCCTTTACAGATTTTTTCATATGGAAATGCAATCTAGGGAAACCATTGACAACAAACATTGTCACTACATTGCATTGTGTTGGTACATACACTTCTGGTTATTATTTTTGCAATGAGAGATTAGGTTCTATGCTGACTGGTTGACACCGTAGTTATTTTTAAATTGTAGTTCTGGCTATTAAAAAACTGTCCTTGTGCAATACCTACCTAACTAGTTCAAACCAAATTATAACATCACATCAAGTTTATAATAACCAAAGCTACAATTTAAAATAATAAATTGCCAACCTCTCGACATGAAACCTACCCTCACCACAAAAATAATAAGAAGTTTATGTACAGGCACGGCCAAATAAAACCGTGCAGTACTTTACTCTATTGTGAATTGGTATTAAATCACCAAAGAAACATAATAATTAAAAATGACATATTAAGAATTCAAATTGTCAAGGTACTGTCAAGTAAAAGCCTGATTTACCAAAATTTATGAAAATGACATAGAATGTCAAAATGGTGGTCGTTTTTATTTGGCCGTAACCGTACCAAGACAATGCAGCCTAGTGACAATGCTTGTTGTCAATGATTTCCCTAGAATTTTGGCATTTACATTTCCATATGAAAGAAAAATAGACTACGAGTATGTCGAATTTCCCCTGTTGACCTAAAAATCAAGACGTGTTTACCCAATTCTTCGTGTTTTATTTCTGCACCTTATACAATAGAACAACATCCCGTATGTATGGATTAATGTGAAAACCATAGGTATGTACAAATTTTTAAAAACCTCATAGAATATATATGGGGGGCAAATTATTCTATTTGCCCCCCTGATCTATTCTATGAGGGGGCAATCGCCCCCCTCGCCCCCCCCCCCCCGTTCCTGCGCCCCTGTGTTTCGGAGATTTGCAGTGTATCCCTTGCTTTTTGCCTCTCTCGTGTATTTTATAGTATAACATAGTTACATTGCAATACTTTAAGTATGTATGGAAAATCGTTCTTAATTAATGTTATATATAACATCCCGCAAATTCACACCAAACCGTTGCGTCACCGTCTCACCGTGTCCTCCGATTCTATATTTATCTGCACTCAGCTGCTAAGCGCAAACACGGAAAAACTAAAAATTAACATAGTTGATAAGGCACGCAGGTGCACTTGGTTATTTTTAAAACGTATAGAAAGAATATCGACAAATTGTATGGCTGTGTGTAAAATTACTTTTTATGTACCTACATATAATGTTTGTCGGTAAAAAAACCTGTTAAAAATAAATAAAGATGCTGACAGTTTCCCGAAAGTAAGATTTATATACTGTTTTGTAACAATATTCTTGGTGTTTCTAAAACAATTAGTAAAGGAAAACGATCGAATTAATAAGTTCAGACAGAATTTCTTATAATTTTTAAACCAAAGTAAAATTGAAAAGGTGTTTGGCATACTATTGTTGGATTTTTAAATTTGAAAGCCAATTTTCCAACATCTTTAGAGTTTCTATGTTATTTCATAAATAACGTAGTGGAGATATTGAATAACTACAAGGAGCGTGAAAGTGGAAATGAATGTATAAATTTAAGTACTAAATGACAAGATGTTTGTAACCTCATCAAATATAATGTAAATGTGTTTTCTTTCATTTATATTGGGCATAGATACCTAAACGCAGCAGCGCAGGAGCTACTATAATTATGGGTGGCAAAACATTTTTTTGAGTGTTTTAACATAACTATGCTTTATGTATTATGTTCGACTGTTCCATAAACACTTTATTATAGTATTATTTAGCGTCCATAAAGTGCCACTTTAGTCCGTAGAGTAAAGTAAAACGGCCGCCTGTCAATGTCCTATAGTTATTTTCAAAATAAATATCATTTTATTCAAATCAGGAAAGAAGATTATACCTATTAACTGAAAAATTTACAAATAATAAAACGGAATTCATCTTTAATACTCGTTCAATAAAATCCTACATTATGTACTTGATAAATAAATAGCTATAATACTTACAATGACGCTAATATGCTTTTTAGTCACGTATTAGATGGTCATAGGAAATATCAGTTTTCCTGTCTTCTCGGTCCCTTCTTCCTGGTTTTCGAAGTGTTGTCTGTCTGGCAGTTTGTAAGCCTGTAGTTTTGGGAGTCTGTCAGTCTGTCTGTGACCTGTCTACACCCCAGATGGTTTAATAGATGGGCCTCAAAATTTATATCTTTGTTTTTAATATAAATTTGGATATCCCAATCATTTTTGCTTAAAATCCTGTAACCGGAAGTGATATTTTACATTTGTGGATTTCTGTTTTCCCAGAAAATGTTATAGTTGTTTTCTAAACATTAAATTCCATAGAACAAGATGATAAATTGTGTAATTATATTTAGTGTATGTATGTATGTATAATCTGTAACCTCATTTACCTTGCGGTGTAGAGGCTGGTGCTTTATGCGCTGGCATCTGGCGGTACAATGCTCAACTTGCCCCGGATTCGGGATACAGAGTTGGAGCGCGCTTTTGGTGCTTGCGCAGCAACCATTGTGTGAGTTGTGTGTCTTGGTGATGTGTTGACCTTGTTACTCTATCTCTTAGGTCTGTGGTTCTGAGTAGAGCACAGTTAATTTGATGCCCAACTGTGAATGGTTTTGCTGAGCCCGATTCTAATCGCCAAGGATACGGAAAAATTCCGACCCCAGCAGGATTCGAACCGAGGACTTGCTTAATGCAAGCCTGGCGCTTACCCATCTGAATTATATTTAGTTCAAACACAAAAGTTTCTCCAAAACGTATGGTAATAAAAATGTTTAAATCTGTTGTATATTACGTGATGATCTATAACTTTTGTCAAAAAAGTTTTTTTGTTAGTAGGTATACTTAATGATAAATCGCAAATTGAAATTTTTACAAGCATTAAAAGAAAGTCGTGTGGTGACCACACTTCATTTTTTTTTTGCATATGGTAATGCAATTTAGGGAAACCAATGACTGCAAGCATTCTCACTAGATTGATAGAAACTTCTGGTTATTATTTTGCAATGAGGTTAGGTTTCATGTTGACTGGTTGACACCGTAATTATTTTAAATTGTAGTTCTGGCTATTATAAACTGAATTTGCCCTCTTAATGCATCATAGACATATTATCTTATAGAAATTGGCATCTTATTGCTGAAATTTTCAGAAGTGAAAATAGCGCCACTTTTGCGTTCAATAGAGAAACGGAGCAGCATGTGAAAGGTTTTATCGTCTTTTATGTTGGTATTTGTCAAAATAGATCCTTTTAAAGACATATGCAGAGTTTTTCTTCTGGCGAAACCTATAGTTCAATAATGCCTGCTGCTATAATCGCAAATAGAATTCATATGGTAATGCAATCTAGAAAAACCAATGACTGCAAGCATTCTCACTAGATTGATAGGAACTTCTGGTTATTATTTTGCAATGAGGTTAGGTTTCATGTTGACTGGTTGACACCGTAATTATTTTAAATTGTAGTTCTGGCTATTATAAACTGAATTTGTCCTTAGTGCAATACCTACTTAACTAGTTAAAACCAAATTATATAATCACATTTTAAGTTTATAATAGTCTCCATTAGGAGCACCTCATAGCGCAGCAATTTTTTTATTGCAGCGCTGCGCTGCCCGAAAAGCCCTCTTGATGCATCATAGACATATTGTCTTATAGAAATTGGCATCTTATTGGCGCAATTTTCAGAATTGAAAACAGCGCCACTTTTGCGTTCAATAGAGAAACGGAGCAGCATGTGAAAGGTTTTATCGTCTTTAATGTTGGTATTTGTCAAAATGGATCCTTTTAAAAACATATGCAGAGTTTTTCTTCTGGCCAAACCTATATTTCAATAATGTCTGCTGCTATAATCGCAAATAGAATTCCTAGGCTCCGTTATAAACCTTGACAAATCAAAACTATACATATACATGTCAGATTGTCAGATCTCACAAAAAGGTGCTGGTGCTGGTTTAATTGCTGCATTAAGAGGCATTTTTGCATATGAGCATAGTTCAATGTCGAAGTAGGGTGGCCTCTTACGGCGTCGTGCCGCTGTACTAGGTCACCGCCCACGTGTTGGTAAATTAGTAAATTATTTGAACATCCGTAAAACTTTGGATTTGTTGATATCACGATCTTGGCCATTCTTTGGCTAAGCCAACTAGATAATGTAAAACTCCTGTTTTTTGTGATATTAATATCTCTCTTCGAATGGATCACTCTGTATATCTAAGAAAAATTTGTAAGTTAAAATGTTCGCACTGCAGTCTATGAATAAAAATTTCACTTGGGATGATCTGTTGAATTATGCAAAATACCAATTAACATTGAAAGGGGGAAGAACTATGTTATTTAAAAGTTTAAAATCAGTGTGAAATAATTATAAACTGAGACATTCCCTACATGACCTATTGTTACTAGTATTTAATATCACATATGTAGTAAACGGTGTATATACTTATAATAAATCGAATCGTAATTTACCTACCTTTGCTTCATACTTTTATGTAAGTACCTACTGTTATTACTGGGCAAATTATATGATAACATAAATTTGTTTATAATTTCACAATTTACTTATACTGATTCTTATCGTTTTGTATATAACCTTAACTTCGCACTAAATACAACTATGATTAATAATCGATAATAATCACACAATTTGTTATATTGCAGACCATGTCTTCATACATATCAATATATAAAAATAACAGAAACCATCATTTATTTTATCATTTTATTGATTTAAAACGTAATCGTCTTCGTTAAATGTTGCCTTAAAGATTTTTCATTTGCTGGACAATTTACAGATTTAGCTATGTTATGACATCTGATATTTGTATCCATTTTTATGATTAATTTAGTTAATACGAAGGTCAAGCTAAATTTATTTAAAATACCTATCGAAAACGGTTTCATATTTTTTTTGGGTTTTATTTTAAATGTGCTCAAAGTAATTCCCTTCAGCAATAGTACACACGACTATTCCGTTCTCTTACTGCTTAAAAGTTGCCAATCAACTTCTTTACGAACTCCTTCAAAACAATCGTGAACTGCGGTATCAATCTCTTCCTCTGACGAAAACCTACCTGCAAATTTTTTAAGCCCAGCATTTATGCTCCATCACCCCAAAATATCGAGAAATGTGCACAATCAACGTGTCATCATATCAAAGCAATTTTCATATTTCGTAAACATTTGCAGAAATTGCGGTTCTGCATATCATGCTTTAAAACAAGCAAATACATATTTTTACTCGCTTTAAATATTAAATAATTTTTACGTAGTTACACACTCGCCTATTTGTAGGTAACCGAATCATATCTTTGATTTCGTATAGCAAATTTGTTACCGTTTGTTTAAACGACAACGATAAAAACATTCTCCGTTCAATTATCTCATCAGATGCACTGGAGCTGCGACGCTGCGAGTGCTTAAAAACATGCTATCTAGCAAGTAAACTCGACGCAGTTTGGGGTTATGTGGTTACTTGACAATAGGTTTGTTCGTTTATCCTGCATGAATTAGAATTCAGTTCAGGTTTGTGACGTCAGCAATTCAGAGTAGTGCTATTACATACAAAGAATTAGCTCGGTATCCGACGAACGGTTTTAGTTCAGTTTAGTTCAGTTTAACCTACAAATCTATCAGCTGTTTTTGAGTATCGAAATTTACGAACATAACATAACCTATTATTGTCATGTCATTGTCATTTGCATGTGCACGGTCTGTTTGTGAATTGGTAAAATCGCACATCTCACATTTGTAAATTGTATTATTTAAACTTTCAATTTTTGTTACAATTGAAAAACTACTAACGAGAACGAGCGCATAACAAATATAATAACTTTTCTAACCTATAAATCTATCAGTTGTCACTGCTCTTTTACCGCCGTGTCCGTTGTGCGCATGTCTGCATTGTTTGCACCGTGGGCTGCCGGCGTGCAGGAAATTCAGGTTCACTGCAGCTGCACTGCAACCAACGAACACGATGCATTCTAATTCAATTCATGTAACGAACGCATTTACTGCAGAACGTGTAAAAAGTGCAGCATTAATTCATCAAACGAACAAACCTAATGTCAAGGCGTCACAAGACATGATTCATAAATAATGATGCCATGATAATTCATAGATTGTTAGAAAGTATGTAGCACAGTGTGAGCGTAATTGCCTGGGGATTGTATTGTAGGCAACACATTGTACGAATAGGTTTTAACTATTACTGGTAAGATCTATCACTAGAATTGATTGTACCAGTGGTGGCTAAATAATTCCAAAAATTTATAGCTTTATAAGTAATAATTTGCAGCAAATGAGCAGTAACAATAATGAGCCATTAAATTAAAGGCATCATGCTCTTTCCTAATAACCATCGTATTACAAATGCTGTAAGAAAAATGAAATACAATTATTCAATATTCTAACCCATAAAACATATCTGTCAAAACTTGTAACCAGAAAGTTGGGGTGATACACCAGCGAGAAACATGAAAGCAAAATATTACTAGGATTTAATTCAAAATGTCCCGCTCTTTCCCCACTTTTTAGTAATCACGCTGTACTACGTTTTATTAATTATGCGTTAAAATAGCGATACACATAATACGAATTCATAGTTTTAAAAGCGCGCTTCTACATTCTAGAAGCAAACCACAACTGAGTGTCGAATACTCGTATGGCACCATCTTGCCCGCTGCCCTGCACGCGGAGTTATATTTAATGCCTCCTAATTTTTGGATCTGAAATCAGCGCCACTATCATATTTAGTTGAAACTTGCCGTCTTCCCGAAGCGCATTGCACCGCCATCTCGTGCTAATGTAAAAGTGGCGCTGTTTTCATTTCTGGAAGTTGCTGCAATAAGATACTAATTTCTATAAGAAAATTTGTCTATGACGCATTAAGATGGCTTTTCCGGCATCGCAGCATTAAAAAATTGCTGCGCTAAAAGCCGCTTTTAATGCTGCACTGTCGCAGTAAAGGGTATGTTTCCATTATAATAATAATAATAATATTTATTTGCCTTTAGGATCATAAAAAATGACATAGACACGTCAATATAAACAGATTACAAATGGTACAAAACAATAACATGTAGGTCTAAAATCTGTCACTTAACAAATTCACGTACATCATAAAAGCATTTGGCGATTAGAAAATTTCTTAAATTACGTTTAGAGCTGATTACATTTTGAACGGCTTTTAAATTCGCAGGTAAAGCATTGAAAATTTTTATCGCTGAGTACACAGGTGAGCGTTCAAACATCGCGGTTCTATGACCGGGTATAGATAACATATCACCACCTCTGGTCGAATAACTATGAAAGTCATTATTTTTGAGAAACTTATGTTTGTTATTATACACATACAAAGCTGATTTGTAGATTAAGATACAAGGAAGTGTTAAAATATTATTAGTAGCAAAATATGTTTTACAAGATGACCTTGCACAAATATTAAAAATAAGACGAAGTATACGTTTCTGTATGATAAAAACACGCTTCCAAGTAGCAGCCTTACCCCACAGTATAATATTATAAGACAAAAAAGGGAATACATAAGCATAATAAATAGTAATTAATGCATTTACATTAAGGGTGGATTTTAATTGTAATAATAAGAAATACGAGATATTTAATTTCTTACAAACACTCTCAATTTGCTTATTCCAACACAGGTCCCCATCCAGGTAGCAGCCAAGAAATTTGGTGTGGTTATCAACTATGTTGTTTAAAACACTCCGACTTTTCCCAAAGTAAACACAGACGGTCTTATTATCATTTAATAAAAGCTTATTTTTGTCACACCAGTTTAGAAAATCACTTTTAGTTAAATTTATATTAACTGATAGTTCACTCAGATTGCTGCCACTAGCAATAATTGTTGTGTCGTCAGCGTAATTGATGACATCTCCTGATTTGATGTAACCGGGCAAATCGTTGATAAAAAGAAGAAAGACCAAGGGACCAATGATGCTTCCCTGGGCGACTCCTAGATTGATCGGGTATTTTCCAGAGGTTTTACAATCGACTTCAACCAGTAGCTGCCTGTTATTGAGAAAAGAGATTATCCAATTCAGAGACTGTGCCCGAATACCTAAATTGTATAACTTTGAAGATACTGCCGTGCTATCAACGGTGTCAAATGCACGAGTTAAGTCAAAAAACAGGCCTGCTACCAGCTCTTCCTCATCGTACAATTTATATATGCGATTTAATAACTGGATAGAGGCCGTCTCTGTTGAATGGGCTTGTCGAAATCCGTGTTGGCCACTATTTAGTATGTTATATTTGTTAAAGAACGATGTTAATCTACAGAACATAATTTTTTCAAGTATTTTAGATAATACACTAAGTATGGATATAGGGCGATAGTTTTCAAGTGACGAGCGATCACCCTTTTTAAATACTGGAATGACCTTAGCAATCTTCAGACAATCCGGAAACACACCCTTATCGAATGACCGGTTAATTAAATACAGCAGGATTTCACTTACTTCATTAAAAACATGTTTCAAAACTTTCAGTGGGATGCCATCCAATCCTACAGAAGTATTAGATTTTAATTTTGAGACGACAAGCTTCAATTCATCAAGAGTGACTGGGTAGAAAAACATAGTGTGAGGAAGAATTTCCGAAGTCGTACACTCCTGAGGGGTTCCAGCAAATTTGTTTAAAACAAGGGTTTCAGCAGCCGTGGCAAAATAGCTTGCGAACAAGTCAGCAACAGCAGTTGGGTCGGTCACTGAACAGTTAGAGCTCGATATCGTTATTTTAGGTTGAACTTGTTGCTGTCCACTACTGGCATTTACAATTTTCCATAGCGTTTTTGATTTATTACTTGACGAACTAATTAAATTCATATTATAATCGGCTTTCGCCTTTTTAACTAACCTTTTGTATTCTCTTTTCTTGTCCTTATAGAGGGATTTGGCTGGCTCAGATATACTATGTTGCATAATAAAGAACAGATTGACTAGTTCTTTCTTGCGATTTAATAAATCTTGAGTAATCCAATGACTACACGCCGATTTAGAAGGATAAGTGCGACGCGTTTTGAACGGACAGGCAATGTTGAAATACCAAAGGAATTCTTTTACAAAACTCTCAAATGCTTCATTGACATCTTTGTCGATCAAACTAGTCCAATCGTTTTTGCTCAGTAAGCATTTCAATTCATTCAGGGAATTTATCGAAATATCCCTAATCGTTTTATGCATGCTTTTTCCTTCGATTAATGTTGGTTTACAATGTACTATTATTTTATTTGCAAAGTGATCTGAGAGATTAGGATTGATTACCTCAGATGCAAACATCTCTATTGGTATCGATGTCACTAGATAATCGACAGCCGATTCTGATAGAACGTTATTCTTGTTGAGAAAAACTCTAGTCGGTTCAATCGGTTTAGTGTTCTTGTTATGTAGATTGTATGATTCAAATATGTCGAATAGAATCTGAGCGTTAATAGAGTTTACTAGCGAGTCAATGTTAAGGTCGCCCGCCAGAATTATATAATCACCGATTCTGCTTGCCATCGTCAATGCTTCATTTAAAAGTGTAAAAAATAAGTCAATATCTCCTGCTGGGGATCTATATATAGTTATCAGACACACTTTCTTATTGTCAATCTTCAAAATCGATGACGTGCATTCAAAATGTATTTCAATGCTTAAGTTTTTAATCGGATAAAAACATTCACTCATAAGATTCGTTTTTACGAGAATTATAACGCCACCATGTATGTGACGGGTACGTGAATAAAACGACACAATCTTGTATCCACTAAAATTAATAGTATTAATAGCGTCATGTGAGACCCATGTTTCTGATAAGCATAGAATTGAGGGTTTATTCACTAACAGAAATACCTCAATTTCGGAAATTTTATTAGTTAACGACTGGATATTTAAATGAAACACTTTAAATGCAGAGTTATTACGACACTTTGTACTATTTAGGTTGTCGCATGTTGTTTTACTAGGTGGCGAAAAAACTTATTTATGCTTACACCAGTAGGCCACAATGATGGGTTTTTAATTTCATCCAGCTCAACTTCTGGTAAAGTAATTTTAAACGATGAGTAGAGCAACGGATATTTGGATTCCTGCTTCTCACATTTGATTATATTGATGCTATTTTTTGTAAGATAATCTTGAAGACTTACTTCAGTTACCACTGGATCCAATCGGCTGATGTATAGATAGCCGAGTTTCGGAACTCCTTTTAGATCACACGCCTCGCTTGTGCCCCAAATTCTTGCAGTTGGTTTACCATTTTTCGCCTTCCTTCGTTGTACCACCAGCCAATCGCTATCAACAGGTTTATTTGGTTGATTTGTCGATGTAGATGATAGTTGTATTCCAGAACTAGCATCATGTTGTTTATGTTTTTTGTTCACTACGTCGGTATAAACAACACTTGATGATGCCACCGAGGATGGTATATTATTGCCCTTATCAGCCATGGATGTTTTTGAGGCTTCGCTTGTCACAATATCAGAATATTTTTTCAATTGGTTATCGTTATTTGGATTTGGCTTGTTGGAATTGTGTTTACTATTTTTGTTTGAAATAATATTTGATTTTTGATTTGGTTGATGAGCACGGTCACGGTCGAGGCCAGGTAATAAATCCTTACTTTCTTTGCATTTTTGTGCATTCTGATAATGCAGTTGGTTTAGCAAATTTATTTGCTCTTTAAGTGAAGCAATCACTACGTCCTGATTTAAAATAGTTACATCCTTTTGTTTGAGTAACTCCTTTAAATAATATATTTCCACCTTGTACTCACTTTTTTCCAATTCAAAGTTTTCCTTTTTTTCGTCAGTTTTAACGTTCACATTACCACTATCACATACACAACAGTCTATTGTCTTATCATCGATCTTTTTAATGTTTTTTAATAATTCCACGCAACTGCGGTGTGAGATGGTTGCACATTTTACACATTTTAAGCCAGTTAACGCAACTGCTTTACATTTTCGGCAAGGTTTTGTCGGAGCGCTTGTATCCGTGACTGAACCGCCCGGCGCCATTGCGGAGTATAATACATATATGAGTTTGACCTATGTCTTCCATTTTTGTTTGACATCTGATCCACTCTATTGATTTTTTGTCTTTTAGAGTGACGTTTAATATCGCTCGCTCCATATTTCTTTGCGTGACTTGTATTTTGTGTAGTGTCTTTTTCGTGAGTGCCCACGTCTCTGTTCCATATATGAGTACAGGGATTACACATTGTTCTAAAACTTGTACTTTCATGTTTGTCGTGAATTTACTGTCCCTATTTCTGAGTATATATATTTTCCGAAGGCTATCCACGCCAGTTTCATTTTCCTATGTAGGTCTGCATCTTGCATGCTTTTGTCTATTGTTATCCTCTGTCCCAAGTATATGTAGTTTTCCACTGTATCTATTTTGTTATTCCCTAGTGCTACTTCTATTTTCTGTTGATTATGGGATCTCTGCATAATTTTAGTTTTCTGTATGTTCATTGTGAGCCCTACCTCTTCAGATCTTTCTGTTAGCTCTAGAAGCATTTCTTTTAGGTCCTTTCCATTGTCTATGATTAGGATGATGTCATCCGCGAATCTTAAGTTATTTATTCGCTCTCCATTTATCATTAAGCCATAAGCCTCTGTGCTCCCATCTTAGTTTTTTGAAGATGTCTTCCATTGCTAACGTGAACAATTTCGGGGATATCGAGTCTCCTTGTCGGATTCCTCTTGCCATGTTTATAGGGTTGGTGTTTTTATGCAGCTTGACAGCACTTGTCGCTTTTTTGTATATGTTTTCTATTAGTTGAATATATCGTGAGTCTATTCTACAGTTTTGTAGTGCGTTTATGATGGCCCAGATTTCTATTGTATCAAACGCTTTGTTGTAATCTACAAAAGCGAGCTTTAGATCTATATTGTATTCTTGAGTTTTTTCAATGATATTTTGTATTGACTGTATATGATCTAGTGTGCTGTAATTTCTTCCAAAGCCCGCCTGTTCCGGAGTCTGGTATGAGTCAAATTTTGTTGTTAGTCTGTTCGTTATTATTTTTGTCAGTAGTTTATATCCTTGACACAATAGACTTATTGGTTTATAGTTCTTTAGTAATTCTTTGTCTCCTTTTTTGTGTATTAGGACTATTAATGCATTATTCCACCCTGAAGGTATTTTGACTTCTTTCACATATTTGTTTAGGAGAATTTCCAGTTTTTTCATTAGTGTTCTATCTCCATTTTTGATTAGCTTGATCTGGAATTATTTGATCTTCTCCTAGTGCGCGATTATTTTTTAGAGCTCTTGTTGCTGCCCTTATTTCTTCTGTATCAATCTCTGATATCTCCTCTGATCCCGCATTTATGATTGTTTTCCTTGTGGTTTTTCCTGTTTAGAGGTATATAGGTTTTTATAGTAACTTTCGGTTGTGTCTATCACTTTATTCATATTTGTGGTTATTTCCCCTTCATCTTTTTGTAATTTGTCGATTATGTTTTTATTTTCGTTTATTTTCTTCTTTAGTACTTTTAGGCTTCCTGTTTCGTCTATCGTTTTCTTTATAAGTTTGTTGTTGAATTCCGTGATGTCCTGTCTAATGTTTTTCCTTACTAATTTGTTAATTTCTGCATATTCCACCGTATTTCGTTTGTTTCTGCTGGCCAGTTGGTTTCTTTTTTCTATCATATCTTTTGTTTCGTTTGTTATTCTTCCTTCTTTCTTGTTTGTTTTTGCTGATTTTGATATAGTTGTTCCAGCCTGTATTATTGCATTTGTGATTTTATGTTTAAGTTGTCTAGTGTGTCTTCTTCTTTTATTTTGCTATACCATAGGTTTCGTCTTAGTTATTGTTGATATTTTTCTTGGTTCTCTGTAATTTCGCCTCTATCTATTTTATATATTTTTCTCCTTATTAGTTTTCTACGCTCGTCCTGAGTGTTTATTCTGATTTGTGTTCTTACACTGTGGTCGCTTCCTGATATGCGTTTGTTAATCACTGTTACGTCAGTAATTATGCGCTTGTGGGAGGATATGATAAAGTCGATTTCATTTCTACTTCTCCCATTTGGACTTATCCACGTCCATTTTCTTCCCTCTTTCTTTTTGAAGAGCGTATTCATGATTGTTAAACTTCGACTTTTCGCATAATTTACTAGCTTTTGACCTCTCTCATTTCTAGTACCCACTCCGAAGTTACCAAGTGATGTTTCCTCATCCTCCTTCTTTCCTACTTTGGCATTTAGGTCTCCGATGTAGTGGTGTGTTTTATTTCTGTCTATTGCCGTTGACAAATCTTCATAAAAGCTATCTATTTCTTCGTCGTCGTAGTTTGAAGTGGGGGCGTATACTTATATTATTTTTAATAATACTAAACTAAATGTCATTAATGACATCACAACTAAAATTCCTATCTGTCAAAAATTATTACAGATTGCAATAAGTATTGAAGTTAGAACAGGAGATTTTTATAATCGAGTCGTAGGCTAACCTGCAGAATCCGGGGCACATTCCCCTTCTCTTATTTGCATTTTATTACATTTCATACCAATACTTATTATAATAATTAAAATATAATGCTAACCAACATTTATAAGTAGCTAATTCCATGGCTACCGGGATCTCAGATATTTATGGCCACCCGTAGTACAATATATCGCAAACTCACTTACACTGACCGATGTCTAAATGCCGATTTCCATCATTATCCAACACGAAAACTTTCCACCATCAACCCACAGTGCTGTTTGTATGGAAAAAGGACGGTGTGCTGAGGTATGCTTCAAGCCGATAATATCCAACTGTATCATATTCATAAAACGCCGCCTTTTTAATTTCCATTCTTAAACTTTGCTTATAGGCATAGGGGGTCTCCAAGTTGCAACTACTGAAATAGAGGTCGCCCGCATAAAAAGGTTGAGAAACACTGCCTTAATTTTTATTCTTCTCCTTCATCTAAACTTAGAAAATGGGACAAATCAAAGTCTCAAACGCAGTGATCCTCGGGCTTTCCCGGTTCTCATTGGCTGATCTATACTGCTGCTTGCGTGGTTGGAGATGGAATACAGCGCAAAATTCAAAATAATTAAGATTTATTTTATATTTAGGTTACCTACTGAAATATTTTATTTCATCATACATTTTATTCTGTTCGTTTATTTTGGGTCAGATTCGATAGTGGGCCTGCTATTGGTTTTATAGATTCTAGGGTGAACTGGACCCATTTAGCCACCCCCTTTCCTACGCCCATGTTTCAACAACAGACTGAAAAGACAAACAATGTTTAACAAGGCTTGAAAGTTTCTTTTGCATGCACATTATCAGATTAAGCCATTTTTCCACTTACGTTTCATTTTAGATTTACAAACAGCAGAACTAATGAAAAACTAGATTGGCTCAGTATAATAGTTGGCAGAATAACCGGAAAATAAAAAATTATGAGTGGCAGAAACAAATTAATGCCGACGAATATGATATAACAAGCACACATAACTAGGACTGGAATTTTTCCAGATATAATTATATACCTAAACATTGATGTGCAATGAATGATAACAGACGAAAATATCGATATACGTATGAATGTATTTGATACATAATTCATGTAATAGTATAGCCAAACGTATTCCATACTTTGATACATCGAGATAACAATATAGAACTGACAAAAGTTAGTAGAGGTGGATTTTTCGTACTTTCAGAAATATTGTAAAATGTCACAGTATTAGCGCCTGTACAGCTTGGTGCAACTAAAAACAATCTGCAGCTACGTTGTTATCGTCAGACTTGCTGGTACACCCCCATTGCAGGGTTATTTGATTCTTCTTTTTTAAGCGGTTTAGACTCCACGATTGCCAATACAAGATTTTAGTGGCCGTGGGAATCGAATCTACATATTTTGACCTATAACCAGCAATTTAGCTCTGAGCCACCTTCACTGCACTATAGCTGTAAGGTAGTTTTTTACTGTGACTATAGGCTTTAGAAACCTAAACAATAGGAAATATAAGAAATAAACTAGACTAAAGATATGGATACGGACCTAGAAAAATTTCCCACCTTGTAATATTTCCAGCAGATGTTAATGTATTACAAGGAACAGCAAGAATCGTATTCAAGAAAAATTTTCTTTTGCAGATTATCAGTAAGGTAAATGCTGCGTCATCAGTGCAGAGATATTAAGCTTTCTAGTTGCGTTATCAAGAGCCATAAATGAATACGAATTACTTTCAGTTTTTCTCAACTAACTTATAAGAAATCCTGAACGATTCAAAACTACAAAATGAAACATTGCTACAGTTGTTTCAGCACGACAATGCACCACCTCATAACCACGTTTGAATGTGCAATTAATAAATTATTTAAATAGAACACATGCGCATATTGCACGGTATAAAGGAATCTCAATTCCTCAGTGGCTAGAAAGGTTAACGATTATGAATTAAGTAACAGACGAGTCAATCGAAAACAGCCACTGCTGTGTGTACATGTTATACAATTGGATGGGTTACACAGGATGACTTCAAAATAAATTATACGCGCAAACTTAAACGATCTTTTAGTAAAATGTTTTAATCTGTAAACTAACTTCTGTCGTTGTAAATAATTCATGTATTTGTGTCATGGCGAATTGTGGTTTCCATTAAAAAATATCATGACTTAAAAATGACAATAAAAAGTTCAATGGTGTTATTAAATTACCTATGGAATTACTTAAACTATTCCATTTTACTTTTATTTAACTTATACAATTACTAATAAAACACAAAGATTAAAAAATTTAGTTCGTGACGTCCTACGCAACACAGTAGTAGTAAAGCCGAAGTTCTTTCAACATTTAATTGCCTGCTGCAGGCTGCAGTTGCCGAGACTGATATAGTCACAGTAAAATGTTAAACAATAGCAAAGCGGAAGTTATTCGTTTGTTTCCCGACTGATAAATAATTGATGACGGGCTGCTACCTGCGCAATCTCGTGCGCTTGTCCTGGACCTAGCCTACTTTCCATTTGTAATCGTAATCGACATTAGAAACAGAGTGAGCACTGAGTTGTGAGATTGCATTTGTTTTCCAAACAATTCAATACTGCTCACTGCAGGTGTTACGTATAAAACTGTATAGGTAATTAATTGTACTAATGAATCGCCCAACTGCCCAACTTTCAAATGCAGTCAGTGAATCGAATTAACAAAAGGTTACTGACCACATTATCTCCCTTAGGTATATGATCTACGGTTTCATTTCATTTTTATTCTTTCTTTGTGTTCTATTTCCTGGCATTACAAAACCCAATCGTCCAGTGGCGTCTTTACGAAAAGGAAGAGATGCAGAGGAACAAATTTATAATTCCGATTTTTTTAAATCAAATCTAATTGTGACATAGGTTTCTTTTATTTATTGTTTAAAAGTTATTTTTATGAATTCAGACTTACAAATGTAGTTTTGACAATTAAGCACAATTTTGAAAGTGCAATTGAGCAGCTTTAATTGCTTTACATTAAATATATCAATGGACAATCTGAGTACACCATTTAAAAAGAAGATAATTGGATGTCACCTTTACCTACCAAAATAGCGCAATTGTGACACTTGGATTAGGTAAATATGACCCAGTTGAAAAATATTCTATAAAATATGTTGAAAGGTTAAGTGATAATAATGACACATTCAGGAATGCTTTATGTGAAATTTTTTAACTATATTTTGTAATCTTTGCACTTGATATAATTATTTTTTATCGACTTTGGTGTTTTAATGTGGTCATTAAAGCACATGTTGTTTTCACATGAAAAACGTCGAAAAGGCTTCTTTATTTCAGACAGCTGACAGATTGTCACATTTATGAAATGTCAAATGTCAAGTTTCTGATTATTTACACGCAAAGAAGATAAAATCTTGAATGATACGAGCTGCAAATAAGTTTTTAGGCACTTGACGCGACGTCAAACGAGGCCGAGGGCCGAGTTTGATAAAACACGTCGCGTGCCTAAAACTTAATTTTGCAACTTATATCATAAATAGCTATTATGCATTAAAAAAATAATGTAAATAAAGCTTTTTTTCTCAGTTTTATTAAAAAATTATAAAAATAGAAAATAATGGGTGGACTTGTGTTTATATAGTGCTGTGATAATTATGACTAACAATTAATTGTATTTATTGCCGAAGCAGATACCCTTGTACCTACAACTTATTTTTAGTCCTGACTTTACATATGAATTAATTATTACAGGCACATGGAGCACTTTTTCCAATAGCACGAATTCTATGATACTCTTGTTTTGCACACGTAGTAACTCAGGGCTATAATTAACAACACACATTATCATTCAATTCGTGGGTTCACGGAAGCAAACAATAATAAATTATTTGAAAAGGAAAAAACTTTGTTTTTCAAACACCTATTTTCGCCAGTTTAATTATCACAATAGAGCTCAACATTACTTATAGTAATGAAATATGCGCGCTAAAAATTGAACACTTAGCACAGAATACCCCTCTGCAATCTGCAACCGGGTGACTCCAAAATGGCTGCTGACTCCAACTCGAAAATCAAATTCTTTCAAAGTAGTTGTATTATTGCTCCAAAAGGAATAAATAAAGCACTAAATTTTAATCCAAACTCCGTTCACAAATTACTACTATGTATTTTCAAGTAAGTAAACGTTTTAAAACAAATTACATGGGTACCTTAGATCAAAACATAGAATCTTAAATTTTAAAATGACCCATAACAACAGCCTCGTAACATGGTAGATAAAATTTAAAAAGTCCTCTTTTTTCGGCGCTCTACTCTTTTATACCTGTCGAAAAATAAAAGATGAATGCTCAATTCTAGGCTCCCAATTGGCCGAAACTGATGTCACCCTAAAAACAATTTCAAATTAGATTTTTAAACAAATGTTAATCGCTAATTACTAAAATACGTATCCTAATTGTACATAAGCCTTACATCTAAACGCAAAACTAATAACATCATCGCGTTCAGTGCATTTCGGTACACAACTATCCCAAATCTCTTGTCGGTCAGTTTTAGCATGAGTCGGACTTTGCCCCACACACAACCTAAATATGATGTCTAAAAGATGGCTCCTCAGCTCTACTGCACGTGTGTGAACGTTATCTACAGGGGAAAATGGAATTAACAAAAATCTGCCTACATTGGTCGACGTCCAATGTCGCACGAAGACGCCAGCCCCACAGCTCTGCTAGTGGTTAAAGATACCAATATGTCCAACAGCACCTCCTCCAAGTATGTGCATGCTTTATAAACTGCACATAAACCCATCTGAAACATATTTGGTGCAATACATTGACTCATAACAGCCCTAATGTCACTGATACGCATGTTTATAGCTTTATGTGCACAATATCTAAATGTTTCTGCTTGTAGACCACCAATTTTGACCACACACATGTTATTCAACTACGACCCTCAAATTATCCGGCCACGGCCTTACATTTGCGTTGCCGAAAGCCATCCGACCTCAGACTAGATCCTATTGCAGCTCCAATACACACCAACCTAATTATAACCAAACTTGCTTTGCCAGTGCACTGAGTGTATAAAGTTCTGGTGCTCTGACCCGGTTGTATACGCATTTTAACCGTAACTACACTGCATGCCTTAGATTTAAAACACACCTTGACGGACTTCGAAACGAATACTGGGTCGCACATAAAATTTGTTCAAAATGTTTTATACTGTGACAAAAAATATTAACACGTGACCCTATACGTTTGCTGGCTCTTTGTGTGACGCAAAATGGGATTCCAGGTGAATTTTGAGCTGGCTTTGCCAACATTACATCACATGTTGTCGGCAGACAACGAAAGAATCTCGAATTTACTTGTTGCTGTGTGAAATGCACATTACATGTGCCTTTAACTTAATTCAACTATGAGTGTTGTGGCAACTATATACAACAATCTCCTATATTTAGCTTTTGAAATAACTTATGCCTTAAATGTGACTATTTAACACCTGTTCATATATTTTACTGCAAGGAAATCTGTTTGTGCTAGCAATTTTCTTTGGGCAAATAAAACTTTGTTAATTATTAATTACTGTATAGACTATTTCCTGGATTTCACCAACATATTTTCTCTTTCCCAAAGATTTCTTTAACAGATTTCTCATCCATGTAATCTGAATCTGAATTCTTCACGTTCATCACTATCAGATGCTTCTAAAATCTGTTTGTTTTTCTGTTCTTAATTTTCTATTTGGACTTGGTTCAATAGCTTTAATAATATATATTTTCTATGTTTCCTGGTTTTTTGGTTTTATCATTCTCTAATGCTGTAAGATACCATTCTCTAGCGATAACTTTTTCCATATTAGTAGCTGTCAGTTCTTTCTTTTTTGTGCAGTGTTGGTAGATTTTTGCACCTTAATAAAAAAATGCTGTTCAAATGTTGACAAAAAACCGCCTGTACTGCTGCTAGCTGTTAATTGTGACGGCATATGGTCAATAGTAGTTGCTGGCACATTGTGGCTGTTGATGGAATATTGTTTGGAGACGTTAACGGGTTGGTAGATGTTGATGGCGTTTGAATACTATTAGTATTATCAGAATTGTTATTGTCATGTTCTGAAGTTGCATGCTGCGTATGTGAACGTAGAATTTTGTTTTGTGTAGTGTTCAAGCTCGAATGGCACAAATACTGTTTCTTTTATGGCATTTCTATTTATTGGATTTTTTAATCTTTCTTCAAAGACTTTAGTGACCTGAAAATCACGTTTGAACATGGGTTGAACATCCCTTCCCAAATGTTACCAGTCAACACTGCAAAGTCTGTCTTAAAAAACGTGGTGATAATTTAAGCAATGTTATATTTTTCACCATTACCGTTTTAATCAGTAACTTGGCGCAGTTGGGTAAGCGCCAGGCCTGCATTAAGCAAGTCCTCGGTTCGAATCCAGCGGGGGCAGGAATTTTTCCTCAGCCTTTGCGACTGGAATCGGGCTCGGTGAGACCATTCACAGTTGGGCACCAAATTAGCTGTGCTCTGCTCAGAATCACAGACCTAAGAGATAGAGTAACAAGGTCAACTCATCACCAAGACACACACCTCACACAATGGTTGCTGCGCAAGCACCAATGGCGCACTCCAACTCTGTATCCCGAATCCAAGGCAAGTTGAGCATTGTACCGCCAGATGCCAGCGCATAAAGCACCAGCCTCTACATCGCAAGGTAAATGAGGTTACAGATAATACATACATACATACATACCATTTTAATAAGTTCAATAGAAATGCGTGACGTATGTTCATGAAAAATTACTAATAAGGGTTTTTCTAAAGCACAATTCTTTACAAAATGATTCTTAAACCAGGAGCAAAAAACGTCAGCGGTTATTTAGCCATTCACTGAAACAGCGTAAATGATAAATTGTGGCTATTTCTCACCATTACAATCTTAGTAGTCATAGGATCATGACAAACCAAGGTTAAATATTTGTTTATGTTTACCTATTAAACCCAACTCTGTAACTATTTTTTCATATAAATTGTAAAACTTATAAATAATTTTTGGGTTAGTTTAAATTGTTCTGATTACTTTGCTCAGTAGAAGCCGGGTAAAGCAGTTGGGAAAGCGCTAAGCTTGCATTAAGCAAGTCCTCGGTTCGAATCCCGCGGGCCCGGAATTTGTCCACTGCCTTGGCGATTGAAATCGGGCTCGGTGAGTTCATTCACAGTTGGGCACCAAACTAACTGTGATCTACTCAGATCCACAGCAGCAGCTTTAAGAAGAGTCAGCGTTTCGAGTTTAGACCCTTCTAAAGTTAGTATGTACCATAGGAACAGCCCTTAGAGTGATAAATAAAATAGTACTCGCGAGTTGAACTTTTTTAGTAACTCAATGATCTTATTGAGGTCCAAATTAATTTTTAAAATCAAACTCGGATACTGTCATTGGGAAAGTTTCGGAAATATGGCTTGCGCAAGTCAACGATTGAAATCAATATATCAGATGAACTAGTGATGGGCTTATTCGAATGAAAAATAACCGGTTATCTGGTTATTGAAATAACCTATGTAACTCGGTTTTCGTTCCAAGTATTCGAATGAAAAATAACCTCATTCTGATACGTACTACGTGCCATATCTCAGCGACCTGCGAGTGATCGAAACTCTGTAAATAATACGTCATTCATAACTCATAAGTAAGCATAAGCAAGGCTGATTGTATTGAAAACACCATTTCGGCGTCTCGCTCTACAGCAGGGCTGTCCAACTTCAAGGGGCCCAAGGGCCACTGTAAAAAATTTGAAGGTTATGAGGGCCGCATCATCGTTGTGTCGTATGCGACTTTGTGAGTGATTTGTAATAAATATAAAACGTGTATATTTCAATACTAATTTTTATTTATTCAAGAAGCTTAGGTTACATTACAAAAAGCATAAAAGAGGTATACAGGGTGTTCCCTGAGGTAACCGACAAACTTACACCATATGTTCTAGAAGTGATTCTAAACAAAAAAAATCATATCACTTTAGGTTAATTCCTTTCCGTTCTTGAGATACCGACAAAAGAAAAAAAATACATCAATTAATGTAAATTGACGTATAGAGAGGTGACGTTCCACCCCCTTACTAAGGGCGTCAAGGATTTACCCCTCGGGTTAAGCTCATATCGGAGAAATACGTTCACTCAAATATATATTCGATTAGGTAAAAACCAGACAATTACCAAAACAAATATAATGTTTTTAGCTAGTTTCAATGATTAATTAAAAATAACTCTGAGTTGTACATCATTTAAAATTAACATGTTCTTCTGCAACGGTGGGTCGAGCTGCAACCCAATGCACCGGCGAGTGTTGCGGGTCCTTATTGGTAGTCCGCCGGTACGCACGCCGATTCTTCGGGAAATGGACTGAGTAGGTCTTTTGTTCCTGCAAACTTGACCTTCCACTCAGCTGTGACTTTAAGCTGTAATTTTCCGGTGAAGTTAGCGATTTTAAGGGCTACCTGGGGCGGGCGTTAGTGCCTATATCCTGGTGCAGAGATTGCTGCTAGGCGTCGTTCTTGGAGCGAACACGGTGTCAAATCCTGCAGATGGAATTTATTCGCCTTGAGCCGGGAAATGATGTTGACATTCCCCCGGTAGGGAATTTGCGGGCTGCGAAATCGAACGTCGAAGTCCAGGAATTCGCCTCTTAATGACCACAAAGGGGCCCTGCAGGTGAGTTTATGAAGGGCGGCTACAGGACTCTAGCCAATCACAAACGGGGTAGAGGCTGCGATTCATACAGGTTACAGGTTTAATTATTAGTAAAATGAAGTTATGAGGAGTATTTCACCTCTCGGGGCGCCGGGATTTGCGTTTAAAAAATAGGCGGTCGGAAATGGCTTTTAAGCAGTTATCTCTGCAAGACAGTACAGCGTATTAAGACAGGGTTAAAGCCTCAGGGATTTGATATCCCAAGAAAGTTCAACAATCAAGGTAAAATCGAATTCTAGCGGTCTTGCTTTTGCGGAAAATTTGAACTTCTCGTGCTGACAGTACAACACGTCATCTCCCTTGAAGCCTAGTCTGGTAAGGGTTGGCGGCCTACTTTGTTAGACAGTTTAGCATGTCAGATCGGAGGTCCTAGGTAGAAAAGGAGAGGACAGGATCAAGATTGGTGGACTCAAGGGGAAATTCGATCCGCGGGCCACAAAAATATCCTGGCGGGCCGCAAGCGGCCCGCGGGCCACATGTTAGACAGCCCTGCTCTACAGTTTTCTCTTTTGCTTCCTTGCCAGCTGAGGCTCGCGGTCGATCCGTCGTCATATGATATGAACATAAATCAATTTTTGCCGCCTTTAACCCGACCGATCGATAAACATAAACGTTTTACCACTGTTTTTTATTGCGCTTAGCAAGCAGTCCCGCATATTTCTTTCTTTCTACACTTAATAAATACCTCTTAATTTCCAATACATAACATATAATGTACATATTATGTTTTGGTTACAGATGGGAAGAATGTAGGAGTAATCGTGCTAATGCAGAACTGCGAGTCGTTAAACTCATACAAATATAACAATATATTATTAATTATTATTATTATTATAAATCGCCAGCAATCGAAAACAATAAAGGTGTATCCAGATATATTTCATTCATATCCACAATTACTTATTGCACAAACTCCTTATTAGAAATCAAATAAAAAACATTTATACAATTATTACAATTAACGATTAACTGAGTTCTTCTGCTATCTGCAAGTTACGATGCCGATGCAGATGACGCTGAACCGCGTAACCGGCAAACCGGCGAAATCGAAACGAATCGAGAACCAAAATGTATTCGAATGATTATTCAAATAATCATTCGGTTATTAATAGCATTCGAATGCAAATAATTCGGTTATGAAAATTGTCCGGTTATGCCCATCACTAAGATGAACGACATTTTTGACCAAGCTATCTGGCGCAATTTATACACATACAGTAGGTACGCCTGGCGGAGAAAGTCTTATATACTAGTATCTAATAACGAAAATATAGTTCTGGACACAAGTGTAATTAATACAGCGAATCTAGGTAGCGATCATCGTATGGTACGAGTCAAGGTGTATATGAACATCTTACAAAAATTAATAAAACTAGGCACAGGTAATCCCCACTAAATTAACGCAGAATTAACGCGCGGGGTCCGATGCTTCTGGAGAAACCCAAATATAATAGCTGAAAATGACAACTACTGAATACCTGAAAAAATTCCAAAAGTATATGGCATCGAAAAATTTAAAAAAAAACACTCTCGATATTGCAACGCAGACATAGTACGTATGGCATAATAGAAACATCTCGAATGGTCAAATGATAGCAACAAAACAGGCACAAAGCAAGAACGAACACTAATTAAAGAAGCTTTTTCTTGTTATAGGTGAGTATAATAAGTCATCAACCTTATTTTCAAAATGGCGTTAATTAACATTCAGCAGCCTTCCTATGACGTGCGTTTATTTTCAACATGCTTCTGTTGGTATCCTTATAGGTAAAAGCGTGTTGTACCTGTCTGGGTGCGTGTATGACGTATCCGTAGGCAACTTTCGAGCGCACTTCGTCTTTGATCGGTCCTGTTGCCATCACCGTGCTCCATCATAATGTAACGATCAGCAAGCACGTGCGGCAGCTTTCTTTAGCTGAGCAGGTAAATGGTCTACGCGACTGAGTTTGTATTTCGCGCGCTTGGGCTACACCTACTTCTTGGCATGGCGGCTCAAAGTTTTATAAGTCCGCAATTGTTAGCTTGACGCTTTCCTTCCCGGATGCTTCGTAGCAGCATGAAGCGAAATTAAGCGTTCAATATTTCTGCTTTGTGAATTATTGAAGGCATGCAGTTTGATTCTGTGCATTGGTTGCCTGCGCCTTTCGGTGGTTTTATTTAATCTACTCTCCTGGTTTCTTTGCACGTGCCCATAACATCATGGGGTAAGTAGGAAGCTTTCGTCAGCTTACGTAATTTCTCTGGTATTCTATCGTGGACTCTTTTTCCCCCTTATAGCAGTCAGTTACCGGAAGGCCGTTAGAGCGAGAATTTCGGAGTTGGTCATTTCTACCTTGTGCGAGATGCGGAAGGCCGCAGAGAGCTTGTAATTTGAGACCTTTGCTATCGTGGCCCGTTTAACTCCTCCAGCTTGCTTTCATCTTCATTTGGCGTTCAGTGTTTTGGCGGTAGAGCTGCTCAGGCATGTAGAAGTACGAATCACCCATCTGACCTTGAGAGCTTACCATATCTGGAGCACGCAAAGCGGTTCCTTCCAAGATAAGAATTAGCCATCGCTGTAACTTGCCTTTACGTCTAATTTTAATGTGTGCAATAACGTCTTATTGCTAATTTGTGAATATGTAAGTATTTACCAGTTTGTAAGCTTTTGATTGAGGACCTCGTATTTATAACCTAATAATCTTGGTTGTTAACCTGCGAATTCTAACTATGTTAATGTTGTGCTTACATTGTGTTTATATGCGGTGTTTATATTTTTTTATTATACTGTGATATTTGCATTCTGGCTTTATTTGTTACTGCGATCTATACTTGAGTTGAACTTCTCTTTCAGATTTGTTGTGCTGCCTGAGTTTATGTATTCTCATTTTAAATGCCTGGATATACTTGTCGTTATTTGATCAAAATCCGTTGGCGCCCTTTTTGAGTATTTAAAGAATTATATACGCCGTCTCCGAATTGTATTCAAGTAGTCACTTTTTGTATTGGTTTTAATAGATTAGCCAACGGAGACCTTTTTATGACAACAATATGGAATTGTCAAAGTAGGTATATCCATGTTTCAAAGTCTGTTATTTATACCAGTCATTAATTTGAATATGGGTACGAGTGTAGTACCCATAATCTCTTTGTAGATGAACGTCCAGCATTCTCTGGCTGAATGTGCTTTGCGCCTTGTGAACTCGAGCAGAAATCCACGCTATGGCCATGTTCTTTAATGTCTTGTGTTGTTTGAGTACCTTAAGAACAAGACGGACAGCAACAAGGCCAAATCTGCCTACGTATTCTTGTTCTCTAGATACTCAAACAACACGAGCCACGAAAGAGCATAGCCATCGTGTGGATTCTTGCTCGAGTCTACAAGGTGCAAGGCACATTAATCCAGAGAGTGCTGGGCGTTGATCTACAAACTACGCTGTCTAAACCGAAATTTCTATTTCTCAAGAATAATTCGAGTAATCACGAAAGCCTCAAACAATATATGTACCATGAAAATCAAACTTGCCATGAAACAAATGTTTGTTGCATAATAATTTGGACGTAAGGAAAGTTTGTTGTCGGTGGATACTACAGAGTTTAACAGAATCATAAAAACAACAGCGTGTGGAATGGTGTAAGAAAACTGTTAAGAAATATGATGAAGGTTACGCATTTTTTGCTGATACTTTCAGATTTCCATTTTTTAACGTTTTAAAGGTTAACAGTGTGGTTAGCAGAACACGGAACAGGTTAGGTAAACATGCCGCGAACAGAGAACTACTAGACGTCGGTCTAGTTAATATTCATACAGTTTCTTTTTCAAAAAACCATAGTTACAAAGGTACTATTCAGCTAAAATAACTGTAAGAATTGTTCTGTTTTTGTTAACCACAGTATTATATAATCTGATTTTCTTTTTTAAATTAAAGGTCGATCGATCATAAACTTTGTATGCGCCTCAGGCATAACCAGAGTCTTTGGCCATTGCCGTGTTATATCCATCGGTGCTCGGCATCTAGTGCTATAGTGTACAGACTGCAGGCGAAAAACGCCTGTCTTACGTCCTTGATTCATAAATAACTATTTTGACTAGCATTCGGTTCGCCGAAAAATCTCTCATTTTCGAATGGAAAAGTAGCATCTCGCATTCTAGATACAAAATATCTATTTATTAATGAATAATTGAATATCAATTGGTTCATTTCTTATTAATTATTATAATGGAGTCAGTCTAAATGAAATTACTTAAAAAATTGCAGTATTTGAATGAAACGGCTATCTGCCTACGAGCCAGCTAGACGCACTATATCGCTAAATTCAATTTTTCTTCCAGATCACTCCCAGAGCAAAATCTTAGTTACGCCACTGGTAGATCACGATTACTACCCACTGTTCTTGTGATCATGGCTACTTGATATCTGCACGTCTTAATGACAACTCAAAACTTTGATAGGAATTCAAAAATTAAGAAAACAATTTAAAAATTGCAAAATACTAAATTTAATTGCAACGATAATGTTCAAATTTCCCACCGTTGTCTGCCTGGCAGTGACTAAGACGACCGACATGTTTTTTATTGATTGCTGTCTTTGATAAAAGGGCAAAATCAATCTTCTTTAAATAAAATTTAGTATTATGCAATTTATTTTTTTTCTTAATTTTTGGTTGTGGCCTATACTCAAAAATTACCTTAGCGTAAGTAAACAAATGTGTCATTTCAAATTCCGTAATAAAAAAGGGGGTTGTCATTTAAAAAAAACATCGATGACGTCAAAACTCCTACGAGAGTCACCCTGTATGTATAGATTTTATTTGAAAAAATGCGCAAATAAAAATATAAATCAACGAGTTCGAACGAATTTATCCACTACTTTACGAAAGCACCGTATATTAATTTTAATAATCAGCTAGTAGTTTCGACTGCTAATAGGCAACCATTTAAGCCAATAAGTATGTTTAAATTCATATAATATTTGATATAAAGTAGGTCATGACAAGCGTGCAATCGCTAACGCTAATTGATTCGAAGCATATAATTTAACAAGAACTTTGATAAGTGCATCATAAATTTGGACAAACAATTAAATGTTTGTTTTTGAATAGGCGTTACTAAACTGTATGGTATAATCAAAACTACAAATAAGAAAGTGTGGCGATAAGGCTGCATACAAATCATTTTTATCGTTCTCTAAGTACAGGTGCCCCTGTATACAGCAAGTTTTATTAGTTATTACAGCTGCTTTCATATTTTCCTTCGTCTGTTATGCAATTGTTCATCTCGTAAGCTTTTTGATTCAATTATCTACTCTACTCCAATTTTGTTGTATTTTCATAGACTTTTCTTTTTGACATTTTGTGGGGATTCTATTCCATAATCTTATACACCTGTCTTTTCATCGATGTTTATTATTAATCCAGTAATTATCCATGTGATACGGAACCAACCGATACTAATCAATTTAATACTACCCTGATGAGTGCCAAAATATAAAATGCTTCGACGAAACCAAAAGACCTACAGTTGTTGGTGTAAATCTCTAAACCACATAACATTTATGAATCACCCTGTAGATTCAGCTCTAACGAGCACATAAATGTTGCACAAGTAAAAATATTCCAGAAGCAAATGAGAAACGACTAATGCTACACTCATATAAATGCAAATAAAATTAGGGGTGGTATAAATAAACCTATGAATTTGAATACTTTTTCTCGCATTAGGCATATGGCGACTAAATTCTTCTTCTTTTTCTGCCCTTTGACCAAGATTGTATCTCGTTTGTCTGACCTTTCTAATCGTTCGAAGAAGCTAACCAGCTTTGTTACCATCGTTTGGGTGGGCGTCCCGGCGGTCTCTTGCCTGTTGATATGCCGTTCTTACCTACATATTTTCGCCAACCTCCCATCATCCATTCGCTTCACACGCTTATTCAATTTTTTTTATCTTTTTTATTTTGATTTGTATAAATTATTTATAGAAAATACATTTGCTATTAATTTAATTATGGTTGTATGTTTTTTAATAAATTAATTGTAAACACTTTGTATAATGCTGATTTAACCACTAGCATAGCTGCAATACTGGATATTTTTAACTAATGGGAACCAAATTCAAATATGGCGATGCAACCTCACAATTCGCAAAACAAGTTCGCTATAATTCGACAATTATCAGTGATTACGTAATTAAAGCGTTGTCTGGGTGATACAAATTGCAGTAAGTAAATACATATCACAAACAAACAACACTCACGCGTTCGCCGGAAGTGCACAAAAAACCGACGCCACTAAACTAAATCTTTTTAAGATAAGCTTTGCTAATCTTTCGATTGCTTTTCCAATGGAGACTAGGGCTTAACTTCAATTCCTAGCAAGTCCCACGATGTCTGGGCTCTTCTGTCTCCGTTGGCTTGCAACGCCCTGCAGTATGACTCCTACAGCTCAACCTCTGAAAAAAACGCTTCCAATTCAGACGTCGTTCCACACAAGGGCTCCAACTGTTTTCCACGAACGTCGCTGCCTATCTAGCTCACAGGGGCTCTAATTACACTGCTCAAAGCTAGTACATAATCTCGGTAAAACCACGCAATACTCGATGTACAAATCAAACACTTTTTTATACCTCTACAGAGATACTACGAATTACTGCAACCTGCTAGAGAATACCCATGGATATAGAATTAACTTTCAAACACACTGAATTGGGAAAAGGGTATTTATTCACGTGTTAATAATTATTTACTAGGGAAGCCAAAATTAACACCACTACACAGCTTGGCTTCCTTTCCCCAATTGTTTGTCTTCGATCTTACATTGCTTTACATTATTCCCAAGCTTGCTCTAATTACATTCGATATAAATGAAGGCTAAGACCATTTTCCAGGCTGAGAAATTCAAATTTTGCAGAATCAATCAACTATGTTGACACATCAGGTGTCATATTTCTACATGTTTACACAGTTAATTTTACTGCTTGTATTTGTAGGACCCCATTTATGCCAATCTGAAGATTGCCTTGCTGTAAGAATCTTTTCGTGCCATAGAATAAGCTTGCAAAGTTTTCCTGATGCTAAATAACTCTGACACGAACCTAACCTTGCGGACATAACAAATGGATTACTTCAAATTCAATTGTAAGGGCTTGTCTGTGAACCATGACTTTGCTACACAAGTTTATAACATATAATGTACCTTTCGAAGCACAACACACACGTATGTTTCAGTGTCTAGAATACCATTGTATACTTCACCGCAGTTCATTTACTTATTATTGCCACTTGTAATATGATTTCTAGTCGATGCTTGTTCCTAACATTGTCTGCTCTTTTAGATTACATTGCGTGAAATCGATATTGTAAGTAGAGCCCTCTTTTACCTACTGTTTATTTTACCATAAGTGACACTTATATAAATGGTCTATTGCGCTTGAAGAATCTTTAGGGCGTGTAGTGCTTATGTGCAGATAAATTATTTTTATTTTAGCCAATATGATATCCATATATTTTTTTCCATTACTCCGTAATGTACAAATTACTTCACTCATTACAATATTTACAATGCTTTCACCACTGCTTTTGGAGGAATATAGATTACATGGTGTGTATGCCTTGTCCATTTTTTTCATATACTTGGCGAACTCTCTAACTGGGCTGCAGAAGAGCAAATAGATTTGTCGAGAACAAAGACATACGGGGCAAACGTATAATATTAGTAGATTTAAAAAATTTATTTTGAATAATCGACAATAAGGAATCGTTTTGTAGACAGCTGCATAATAATACTATTACTAGGTCAGATTTCACACACATCGTTTATCAGCAGGGTATTATTATGCAAACGTCGTGTTTTTGTGCCTATGCCAATAGTTGATTATGAGGTCAAAGCAAAACACGACACACATGCAATTATGTATAAGGACGTATTTATTAATATTTTCAATATACTTCTAAACTCTGACGTGTATTCATTTGTTACCAGACACAGGCTACAATTGTCTAAGGGGTAGTTAGGCCTGACTACTTCAGTCACATCTTATGTCAAACAAAATTTTCATCTACTTCAGTAAAACAACTTGGTTATATAATTATACAATTTGGGTTCCGATGTGCGTCCTGAACGAGTGCAGGAAGTAATCCACTAAACTACGGAAATCGAAGGCTTGCATAAATTCAAGGAGCATCGCGGACAATAAGTCCAGTCCTACTACAACACAATTCTGCATTAAAAATGTGCACTTAACTGGATTCGAATAGGAGAATTATTAGAAGAGGAATCAAAATGTTGCTTTATCTTCATATTATTTCGGAGTATTCCCTTTACAACATAAAAATTTGGCAGCTACTCTCGACACCCGCTTGCTGCCACAATTGAATCACTAATGTCAGAGTCTCGTACAGCACCGCGAAATGACATTCTCCCGGTCTATTTTAGTTACACCCAGCGTTGATTGGCGTTCTTTCCCAATGCACTATCGGAAAGCGCGGGAATTTACATGAGCGCGGTTTCAAATACAGAATGTTTCTTTAACCTAATTAGTACAACACAAACGTTACATTTCAGCTTTATGCTAGCAGGTTTATATATTAAAAAGCTCTGGTACCACGAATCAGGCCCGTTAGATACTGAGCAAAAATTATTTTTGAATTATTATTTTGAAATATCTACTTGCCCAATTTTAGTGTGATGAATTACAATTAAAATAATTCGTATTAACATTGCAACTGTAAGTATGACTGGAAAACGGGGTTAATGAATAAAACCGACAATGGTTTGGCAACAGAAATTTTTATGAATGTATTAAGCACGAAGATATATTAAACCAACTCTAATTTTAATGATCGTGGACACGAGATAAGCTAACCAAGAATAATAGAAAATGATAATTGCTAACTCAAATGAATTAAATAGCAATCTCTAAATAAATCAAAGAAAAACAACTTCCGCAATTAAAAATTAAATGTATAATAGTTACTTTTATTCTTGAATTTGGACAAGACCCGATATAAAATGCTAACCGTATTAAATAGGGCTGAATAACAATACAAGATGGTTTCAATTAGATCGCAGACCTTTGTGTAGCTAAATTATATTCAGTCTTGTATACTTTTGTACTTCATATTGTGATGATTCTTAAATAAAACTGCTTTCGTTGATTCGGTATTAGAACTTCCAGCTTTTCTAGCCTTTATAATTATATCACGTTTAACCTTTCTCTAACTCTCTTTCCCCCTTTCGCTCATGTTATTTCTATATTTCCCTCTTCTTCAATTTTAGCCACTTTACACTTTAGGTACTCTTTTCATTTTCTGAAATGGTTCGACATCTAATTGTTCGTCAACCGCAATCCATTTTCTACACAGAGAGGGTGCCTTTGAATTAAGGAGGTATAGAATCCTCAACCACTACATGGATAGAATCTATGTTAAGAAGCCGGAAAGTCATAGCTAGCTTTGAGGGTACATGCAGTGGCGTAACAAGACGGTTTAGCGCCGGTGTGCAAAAATAAATGATAGCCGCTGTAGAGAAGAAGTTTCAGAAAAAAGAGGGGGGGGGGGTAATTTTTGGTCATGCAACACTTTAAATTTAAAAGAAAATTAATAAGCTCTTTTCTTAACATGAAATGTTACTTACTGCAAAATAAAACACATTTAGATGTTTCAATCTTTTATTAAATATAACATAATAATAATAATAATCCCATTATTCCCTATTGGGACATAGGGTATTCGTATATTCTCTCCAGTTGTCATTTTCCTTTGCTCTTTGGCTCAGTTGTGCTATAGTCTTTCCTGTCTCTTGTTTTACAGCTCACCTCCACGTTTTTCGCGGGCGTCCTGTGTTTCCGAAACTCTAAAGTTTACAATCACAACTTTTCTGCAAATTTCAGTTTTATTTTTTCGCAACGTATGTCCCAACCATCCATATTTTCTTCTCCTAATTTCTATATTAATGTCCACCTGATTTGTTCGGTCCCAAAGATCTTTGTTCGAAATAATGACTGGCCACCTAACACCTATTTACAAACACCTGCAATTTCTGCTTTACCAGTTCTGTAACCGTCCACGATTCCGACCCATAAAGTAGAACAGATTTTACCATTACATCAAACACTCCAAAATATAACATGAAACATAAAAATACATAGGAAAATACAAAAACAAAAACCACGTAAAAGGAATACAAATTTAAATAATTCACAAGAAAAATAACATATGGATGGGGCCACAATTATATATAACAGCAATGAGATAACATGAACAAGAAAATAACACATATTGCTTGAGTAAGAAAGAGATAAACATAGTAGCAAATATACGAGTAGGCTTGACGCTCATTTTAATTATGACATATGTCAACTAATTGCGCCTACTAAAGTAATTTTGTTGTATGATCATCTCTTTCTTACTCAAGCATTCTATTTTGTAGTTCATGTTATCTTATTGCTGTTATATATAAATATGGCCCCATCCGTATATCTTTATACATATAATTCTTCTGTACGTGTGCACGTGACTGAACTCCTCCTAAACGGCTGGACCGATTTTGATGAAATTTTTTGTGTGTGTTTCAGAGGGTCCCTGGATGGTTTAGATTCACAATTGGATCCGGTAGGTGGCGATGCAATCGGGTTCTAGGAATTTTTTTAAAAATTTTTGACGAATTTCTTTTTTTAATTTTTTTTAAGATTTCTCGCATATCAGAATATATAACCCCAAAATTTCACCCCCCCCTCCCACCACCCTCCAATATTTTTTAAAATGAAAAAGATCGAAAATTCGAATATCGAAAAAAACGTTTGCTAAACCCGCCAATAGCAGGCAAACCAACGTTCGGGCAGGACAACGTCTGTCGGGGTGAAATGAGGCAAATAAGTCTAAAAATCGATGTGGGTGTAGTTATTGCCGTTTTTTGCGACATTGAATGCGAAAATGGCATATATTTTTAAGTCCAAGACGATGGACATGACATAAAATTAAAACCCTATAGTGGTGAAACGGGGTTTCAGAGACAAATTATTTTTAGGGGGCCGGTTGCCGGGCCAGCTAGTAGATAATTATATAAATATGTAGGTAGGTATAGCACTTTAATTAAACTCTCTTTTCTGACACTTTGCTAAAGCTAACATATCTATCAGTGAATTAAAACCAAGAGTACTGGCTCTTACTTTCCCGATACTCAGTAATACAAATCTCTTTAGGCGTATTTGGCCCATCTTACTTAGCAAAAAGTTTTTAATAATTTTTAATTTAGAAAAAGATCTCTCAGTGGAGGCTGTAGTGACGGGATGTAAAAAGGAGGATATAAGCTGTATACAAATATGGAAAGCTAGCCAATGATGTGTGACATTTTTCTTCCACTTCCTTCACTGATAAGCAATATTTAATACTAGTTGTGTACGAAGAGCGAAATTGTACCATTTGCTTTAGTAAGCCGTCATCGAGATCAGTTTCATACGTAGTTTGAAGTAATTTGGCACTCTCTATGACCTCTGCATCTGAGGCAATCGTCAGAAATTTGCGGCTTAAAACTTTGAATTTATAGCATGTTACTATGCACTATGCACTATGCAATCTAAGAATCACAAACACACACTAGAGGAGCTGGAACTTCTAATCTACTCAAAAGGAGAAAAGATTGCGCACTCAAAAGAGCCCAGTGGCGCTCACGTATCATAGTCTGTTGCCGCTTTGAACCTCTATTCTAGGAAAACTTTTATTTTCACAAAAAACTCCGCTAGCGCGGCGACTATATACATTCGGCGCCGAGGTTCTTTGCACCCCCTGCACATATGATAGTTACGCTACTGGGTACATGCACAACTTTTTCTGCAACTCGAAGATGTTCGCAACGCAAACTTCTTATCATCCTGTATTGTGTTTATTAGTTGTGGATGATCTCCTGATCAAGTTAGATAAGAACGTCTTCAGTGTCCAAGGTTATACCGATGACCTGGTAGGAGGCAAACATGATGCAGTTATTTATTTCTTTTTCTTCTTCATGTGGCACCTCTCTAAGAAAGTTGGCAATCATCACAGCGATTCGAACCTTTGATGTTTCAGCTCTAAATAAGTCGATGAAACGACAATTGAACCATGTGCTCAAGTTGTTCAACCAAGGTATACGTCTTCTATCTTGATTTCTTTTAACTTGTATTTTTCCGTGGATACTCATCTGTAGTTTTCGTATTTTAATAGTGTTGAAAATTTAATTTTTCTTACCCATTTTTCTAATCATACCGTCGTTTGTGATTCAGTCCACCCACCGTATCCTTAAGATGTTTTTCTGTGAAGTCCACGATTCCAACCCATAGAATAGCACTGCAATGGACCTAGATTGTTCCGGAATTTTCAAATTTGATTTCAAAGGGTGCTTATTTAAACTTGACCAAAATTCGCTAAATTTAGTTTCAAACTGGTTGTATCAAGTAAAGTTCAGATGGCCAGGATTCATTCTACTCAAATGTATAAAATACAGGAATAACACAGTGTATAAATAAATTGTATAATGTGTTTAAGTATATACCATGAGATAAAAAAATGATTCTGAGCAGGCCTTGAAATGTGTTATACGTTTGGCAGTACTGAAGTGTATTGTTAGTCGATGTCAAATTCGAGATTAAAAGGTTAGGTTTTGTTTGTTGTTTGACACAGACTGACGTAAAACTTAACCTGCAAATCTCGAATTTTACATAGACTGACAATACACTTCAGTACTGTCAAACGTATAACACATATCAAGGCCTGCTCAGAATCATTTTTTTTATCGCATGGTACAACATAATTCTTAATTAAGGAAAAATGTTATGTACTTAAAATTTTATAAAACAAAATTCTTTTTGTGGAGTAGTTATGCTGTTCAATGTTCCTGGACACTAGTCATTATTGTATATATAATCTTTTCGGGAAGATCTGGGGTTTGAAGCCAAAAATGATCTGTTGATCATATAAAATAGTTACTCATTGTCACATACGCCTCCATTGTGTGGTGTCCAAAGGCAGAGCAAAGTGTAGCTATTACCAAGTCGAACAAACTCCAAAGACTTACCTGCTTAGGGATTACCGGAACTATCCGCTCATGTCCCACTTCAGCAATGAAGGCACTGCAACCTTCT
>CALNHX010008670.1:0-58064 GCA_940337035.1 Agriotes lineatus
ATAACCAACGCAAAACAAAATCTTGTAATTGATAATACGCCCCTTTGTTGCCCTCCCAGGGGCGGCTCGTCAGCTGGAAATAACACGGTTTTCATAAAACAATTTGCGAATAGGGAAAGACATTTTCAAATAACGAGAAGAATGTTTAAGGACTATGAATGAAAAATTAGAATACCAACATTGTTAAAACCAGTGACGTAACTATAACAAACAAATAATTTTTGCAACAGAGAAAATGCTAACGATAACTGTGTCCCATCGTTCCTTATCAAAAGTAAGAAACTGCTAAATTCCAGCATTTTAATGAATTTCAATAGTTCTTGCATCGAAATCAACATGTCCTTTTAGTTTAGACTTTTTCATCATCTGTTCTGCACTTACGTATACAATGTGTCTAACGTCTAACGAAAGGGCGGTGCATGCCAATGGTAAATTTTGCTAAAGAACAACGAGGGTCGTGAATGTCTTTATGTTTTCATAAAATGCGTTCATTTACATCGTTCTGCTGAAGTCATTTATTGACGCACTTTAATTTTTACTATTAACGAACTGCAACTCTTTAAGAAAGCGTGATATTCTGAAATTTCGTATTTATTTAGACATCATAATCACCACTGCCTTGGAACACAAACTTCCCGCTTTGAAATCTAGCTGTGAAAACAGTAATTTTGTTAAGTTCAGCGGATTTCAGTTCCACTAAATGCAGTTTCTCTACAATAGAAATCTCATTCTTGAGGGCCATTTCTAATAATAAAGATTTTTCGCTGGTAGAAAAATTACAAAGTACGAGAAAAGCACGTTTATCATATATTCATTGAGTGGCAGTGGGGAAGTTGTATTTAAACATATATAAAACATGTAAAAGGCACGGTAATGATTAAATACAAAATAATTTACTGAACGAAATGACTGTTGTAACAATTAAACTTCAACGCGGGAACTTTATTTTCCAAGACAGTAGTGAGTCTGGCGACTCAATATATGCGAAATCTCAGAATTCTAAACAGTCACTGTAAACGAAAATCCAATGCACCGGCCAAGACGAATCAAAGAGGGCAACGGAAAGCCACTCTGGTAAGTTCTTCCATGACAATCCATATTATATGGATCACAATATGTTTTGCAAGACGTGTGATTGAAGAGAGAGAGAGAGAGAGAGAGAAATGTATGAGATTTTCCTATTTTGGTTGCATATTCGATATGGCAGTCTATAGAAAATATTGTTTTATATCCTTTTCTAAATAAAACTAAATGGTTTTTTATAATTTTTGTTTTTTATGTAGACAAGATAACCATGTAAATAAGAACGTTCAGATTCAAAATGTACGTGTCAATTTTATTTTCACAAATTTTATTTTATTTGCACTCAGCCAACAGCCGTTAGGCCAATTATAGGCGTCGCTGTGCAGTTATGAGGACTTCCAACCCCACTTTAGTAGAAACTGTAAAATTTTAGTTACGAAGAATGTCTGTTGAAAACCATTAATTGTACTCAACATGCTAAAATAACAACCGAAATTCAAATAGCCATATAAAAAATGAAAAACTTACCAAGTATCATTTCAAACCATCCATCTATTTCGTAATGATTTTATTGCGTACCTAAAAAAGAGAAAACTGGGTTAGCTTATATCCCACGTTTAAGAAATATTAATTGATTGTTAATTGTTAAACGATTATTCAAAATAATAAAATAGTGCAAATGATGGTGGATTGTCTTGTTCTACATTTAAAAACGGTCAACTTTCCGTAAATGTAGCTACTTGGTGAAGCCTTGCTACCACTTTGGCAAATTTACGACGCTTTTCGAATCTACACAATGTCCCATAGGCTACTAAGTTTAAAATTCCAAATTCTCCGTCCTGGAGTACCACGAAAATGTCATCATCTCGGATCAGATTTATAAGAACCGCTATTGTTCATCGCAGCCACATCGACGCATCGCTGAAGAAACCTTTCGTGAACCGCGTGTAGATTCGCGTTGATTGCTCGTGGAACAGTTCTGAACAGTCGCTGTCCATTTCTTGTCGCTCCGCCGACGAAGCTTTGGGGAAGCTCCTCCGTGTAGGACCATGCAATTTTTGCCGTCAGCATCCGGCTTTCATTTGCAATCCAGATATTTGATAAGTAGTAGAGAACGAATGACCAAATAAGCAACATACTTAAGTCTCAGGCGACCGAACCGGGTTTTATCCTTGGCGCCTTCACCGGAATTTTGAAAATCGTACGCTCTCTGACTACTACGCTAACACCTGTGGTAGTCGTTAACCATTAATAAGGTACCGGCTGGCCATCTACTCGGCTTATAGAGGGCTCATAGAACCACTTTGTGGTTGAAACAGGCCACTGGCCTATAATAATAGGAAGAAGAACATAGATCGGTCAAATCGTCGTAAAATACAATATTCTTCGTATATTGCAAGAGACAGTGTGTTTTATTTATTTTTTGTGATAACACAGAGATGCAACAAACCGAAGTCCACATTAGCAGCCACAAAATACATTTTTTATTATACCAGCATCAGAATCGCCGTTTAAAGCACGCCTGAGCGTGCAAAAACAGGCGATTAAAGCTCGCCGAGCTTTAAAGGTTGTCAATAAAACGATTGAATGCAACAACGGACATGGACGCGACAAAAACGTAAATAATTCTCGTAACTATAGTAGCAATATTATTATGCCCTCTCGATTTATCACGACAAAAATTATTTCTAAGTTTTTAGTGCGTAATTTATTTCCAGTATTGGAGGTATAATAAAAAATAGCGTAAAGTATTCGTGGATAACTGGTCTTTAAAACACTTGCTCTGTTTCGAGCACTCCGGCTACGCCGTCGTGCTCGAAAACCCGCGCGTGTTTTAAAGACCTTGTTATCCACTCATACTTTAATATACTATTAAAAGATATAATACATACCGGGTGACAATGAGACCAGGGCCATGTGTCTATCTTCTTTATTTATGAATGAATTTTGATAAAATTTGCTATAAGAATGTATGTACCTATAATCGTTAACCTCTTATTATCTTAGCGGTGTAGAGGCTGGTGCTTTGTACGCTAGCATCTGGCGGTGTAGTGCTCAACCTGCCCCGAGTTACGAAATTCAAAGTTGGAGCGCGCCTTTCGTGCTTGCGTAGCAACCATTGAGTGTTAGGTGTGTGTTGACATTGTTACTCTATTTCTTAGGTCTGTGGTTCCGAGTAGAGCACAGTTAATTTGGTGCCCAACTGATATAAGGATACTAGACACAAATGTAATCAAAATGGCAGACTTCCCGTTTCACCGAAAATAACACTAAACTTGATTTTTTAAATAGATCACCCTATATATTTTACGTTTTCTGAAATCTACGAAAAAAATTAGTACATACAACAGTGTTTCCAAATTTGCTTAAGTATTACACAAAATTATCAATTAATTATTTCTCAATTTTAGGTAAATATAAAGTAGTGCATGATGCGTATCGTTAGATTGGTAATTAAATTTTCTATCTAATGGCAAGATGGCCGAAAGTAAATGGCATTTTAAAAAGTTACTTTCTTAAATAAACGTGTTTAGCAAATTTTATACTTTCATTAAGGGTTTGTTATTGGCCTTATTGATAAGATAGCTATGATTATGAGTTGCTAGAGCCAAATAGAACAGATTTTTCGGCTTCGCCCCTCGAAACGTTCGATATTTAATATTTTTAATTTTGCCCCAAAAAAAATATATATCACGCCAAAAAAAGGTTTTCCAGATCATCTTAGATACAACAAGATGGAACATGAACGTACTACGGCTGACATATCACGCTACACTGAAGTGAAAACCGTTTTAATGAAAGATGTGCATCTTGCGACGTCGTCCAAATTTAGATACAACAAGATGGACCATGATCATACTCGTTACCGGAAAATTAATCGAAAACAATTTATCGAAACAATTCATCGAAAAAACAATTAATCGAAATGCAATTTATAGAAACACAATTCATCCAATCAACAATTTATCGAAAGGAAAATTAATCAAAACTTCGCATTGTAATAATTTCATCAGGTTTTTTGAGGATAATATATTTAGTTTTTTTTTAAATTTATTCGAGTTTCATTATACCGAACAAACCCACCCAACTTACCTTCACACTTTATCAAGGCTAAGGAATTGCAGCAAGCCGCTGGAGTGGTTAGAAGTTTTTGTTTTATATTTGTAAAAGTCGTATAAGATTCCTTTGTCATTTGTTTTTATTTTATTTTTTTCAGTTGATGTTGTAAATACTACGTACTACGTTATGCGTGCACATATGTATGACCAACGAAATTTGATATAACCATTGAACGAGCCATTCAATATAAAAGAAATTAGAAATACTTATGTAAAAGTAAACATAACACGCCTGGTGTAAAATGGCTGTTGCTTTAAGCATGCGAGGGACATGCTGCAATTTCTTAGATTTGTGCAGTATAATTAATATAAAAAAAAATAAAAATTAACGTTAAGTATTAAAAAAGTTGATGAAATCTCTATAATGCGAAATGTCGATGAATTTTTGTTTCGATGAATTGTGTTTCGATAAATTGCAATTCGATTAATCGTTCTTTCGATGACATGTTGTTTCGATAAATTGCGTTTCGATTAATTGTGTTGGATGAATTGTGTTTCGATGAATAGTTTTCGATGAATTTATCTAGTCCCGAACACACTACGCCTGAGTAATTCACAATGGACTTGTACTACATTTAAGTGAAGGACGTTTTATGGACGATGTGTATCTTACAGTTTGGCCAAATGTGTTTACACGACGGAACATGAAGTAATAAGCAATCACCTTGTCCTACTACATTTAAGTGAAGATTGTTTTCATGGAAGATGTGTATCTTGCAGCATCGCCCAAATGTGGCTATAAACAAGAAGGAACATGAAGACATTTACGCCTAAGAATAGTCGCAATCGACTTGCCGTCCTACATATAAATGAAGGACGTTTTCATGGGTGATGTTTTTATCTTGCAGCATCGACCAAAAAAATGTAGTTACTTACAGCAAGATGGAACATGAAGTCACTACGCCTAAATATTTATGCAATTCACTTGCCGTACTACATTTAAGTGAAGATTGTTTTCATGGACGACGTGTATCTTGCAGCATCCCTCAAATGTGGCTACAGAAAGATGGAACCTGAACACACTACACGTCTAAGTAATTCACAATTGACTTGTCTTGCTACACTTCAGTGAGGGACTTTTCATGGATGATCTGTATCTCGCAGCATCGCCCAAAAGTGGCTACAAACAAGAAGAAACATGAAGATGCTACACCTAAGAATATTCACAATCGACTTGTCTTCCGACATTGAAATGAACCAAACATATCTTGGACACTAGATGGAAATGAGAACAATTGTCGTAGTGTCTGATCTCCGGATCTAACTATTTTGAATTTTTACGTTGAGGGTTGCTTAAAATGTATAGTTTAATGGCACTAGTACACTTGTGCCAGAAATGAGTTTATAAGTGGTACGACATGCATTTAAGACTTAGGGTATAATCTTATCAACTATTCTTGGTAAGATTCTTTGGATCGCCATATAACTGCTTGTATTAGCGTACTATATACTACTATCTGCAATACAGTTTTAGTATTTCCCCTATCTATTTACGTAGTTTGGTTTTAAATACTAAATTATTGTATTAACCGTTACTACTTTGCGGTGTAGTTCTGAATCTTTATATGTACAGGGTTATTCATTATAAATTACCCACCCCTCATCATCGTTATTGTTGCCTATGGAAAAAAAAAAAAAAATAAAAATTGTGTGGTTATGACTGAATTTTGTTAAAATGCTATCAAAAGGACACAGTAGCGTGCAGATTTCAGGGGATACAAAAAAAATTTTTTTTTAAATGCGATACCCTGTATATTGTTTAAATTTTTGGAATGATCTTTTTTTCCTGATTTCATATGTTACCCCTACCTTCTACCGTTTTTGAGTTATTAAACGTCGAATATCTTATTTTGTATATAACAAGTAAATATTCGGACTTTTTCTTCCTCACTGTAAACCGTTTTCATTATTTCATTAAAGAAATGTCACTTATCAAACATAATAGTTGTAATTTTCATAGCTGACTTTAATAATGTTAACGTTTCCATATTTACAGTAACTAGTTTAACTAAGATATTCGACGTTTAATAACTTAAAAACGGTATAAGAAATGGTATATTTTTGAAATCAGGAAAAAAAGATCATACCAAAAATTTTATAATATGCAGGTTATCCCATTTAAAGTAATATATTATTTTTTTGTATCCCCTGAAATCTGCACGCTACTGTACTTTTGATAGTATTGTAACAAAATTCAATCGAGCAGAAAATTTTTATTTAAAACTTTTTTATAGGCAATAATAACGATGATAAGGAGTGGGTAATTTATAATGAAAAACCCTGTACCTACCCTGCCTTATAACCTTATCTTGCCCTATCTGTGGCTTATCTTGCCCTATATGTATATTTTTACATATGGCAAACGAGTATTGTATTGTTCTAAAGAATAAGATCAGATAATTTCCCTTTTATGATTACTACGAACTGCAGAAGATTAGTGGCCGGAAGTTCATGATAAATTCGTTTACGTGCGATTGCAGGTGTTATTCCAAGTGTTAGTGGAGGAACTTGCAGAATATGGCCGCCACTTAACATTACCAAGTTCGCATAAACAGCTTCCGCCCGCATTATCATCATTATTACCGCCAGGGTTGTCCCGGCATAGATTATGGGAATTAGAGGATTATTGTCCTATTAGTCCTATTTATTAAGTTAAAATTCGGAACATTCCCTCCGCATCTCGACCCGAAGTCGTAAACAGAAGTAATTTAAGTAAATGGGGGTCAAATTACGGTCAGAATTCTCGCATAAGCCCAACAGTTTTGCTCCACTACTCCCTGTCGCTGATGAGATTAACGGGCTAAATTGTGTGTTCAAAGGGAAACAAACGCGACGTAGTTCCTAATAACACCGGCGCTAAGTGAATGCATAGAGCAATTAAACTCGTTTCTTGTGCACCATTTCCTCGGTGCACTGTCTGTCGGTTTCGTTAGTTAAGGACAGCTTCGAAAGCTTCATTGAGCAGATTAGATTACAGGCAAATTCGACGCTGCGGCCTCTTAAGCTCTAGTGTTGAATTTAACACAATTCCGTTTGCAATTTCCCCTTTCATAAGAATGTTGCCTTTATTAAATTTTAAACAAATTCCATATACAAAAGCTGTGTAATAGTGGTACTTGTGCCATTAAGAAACTCATATTTAACAAGTATTGAGGTTCCTGGAAAGATATACAATTATTACACTTTAATGCCATCGTAAAGTCATCAAACGCGAATAAAGTAAATTGCGTGCTATCACAGCTGTGACTTATAGCTTCGTCGATTCGGCACAGCAATTATTTTATCATTCGGACATTTTCGCTTCGATGAAGAAGTAGCGTTATTATCGTTAGCTTTTTATCGATACATTATTTACAAATAATTCACTTAACTGGTTTATTGAAAATGTTGGTCTCCTTTATTTAGTTCAATAAAATGACTAACAACTTCCCATATGACTCTTATCTACAGCGTGGAAATTAAGTAGCGCATAAATTCGGTAAAAAAGGTGCGAAATGTCTGCACATCACATGAATTGTACGGAATTTACTTTGCCAGGCCCTGTAAATATTACAGTTTAGGTAAACTGAGTTTAAAGACAAAATATAATCAAACATAAGGAACAAATAACATAATAATTGTTCTACAGCAAATAATTAATTCCATAGAATTTTGAGGGCTCTCAAAACAGTGGAGTTTTCCAGAAGTTGATACATTTTTCTTCAAAATTGGATACAACCTTGAAAGAATATTTAAATATTACAACGGTTTTGAACTTATACCAAAAACTGTACAAAACGAAATTCTGAACAGTATGCTTCTAATATATCGTCAATCAATTAAAAAATAAATTAATGAAAGCGAATTTTTAGCAATTTGATGAAACAACATATGTTTCAAACAACTGTCAAATCAAAATTCCCGCAGATATAATTATCACGCGCCGACACCGAACTAATCAAGTAATGCAACCTCTTCTGAATTCAGACAGAGTTCTTGGTGCTGACAACTTTTATACTACTAATATTGGTTTAGCTCAACTCCGAGAAAAAAATACCAATTTACTAGCAAAAGAATAAAATTTGATCCCAAGCCAGTAACTAACGCCAAACTTCAGAAAGAATCCTTATAGCATGAGAAAGTAATAGTAATGTTACCGTTAGAAAGTGGAAAGATAAGACGGAAGTAGGTACTCTTTCTAACATAATTTGTTCCAAACATTATAGACCTGGAACCTAATAGGTGAGTTGTACAGAAATTGTGAACAGTAGTACAGTACAATAATATCAAGTCATGCATTGATATCTCTGACCAGAATGTTTTATATACGTCTACAATTCGTCGAAAAATAATATGGTCTAGGAACAGGCAACTGAGCTTCCCACGATTTTGAATGCTCACGTAGCATGTACCTCACAGATCATGCCAAGCACGCGACTTTAAATTTTATTTCGGCATAACCTAGCGAAGTATTACTTTCGACCTCCACATTTTTAAAAAAAAATTCAATGTTTGTTGCCCCGCTCAATCAATCATAACCAACCCAAAATTATATAAAAAAATCTCATGAAAATGTATAATTTGTGTGAAGACAGCAACCCCTTTATTATTAAAGGAAAGTCGGAAAATTAATAAAGGCGAAGTATGTCCCGCGGGATGGATTAAACATTATAAGTACCGATGGGACCACAATTATATACAGAGAGATTTTCCTTACTACGAACACGGCAGAGGATATGTCGAATTTACAAATGCCGAGAATTTGACTTTGACAGTTCGCGCATTTTGTCAGTAGCTACTATCTGCTGTCATTTCTATCTTAAAATCGATACCTACGAAGCAACGGTCAGTGCAAATTGTAAAATGGTATTTTCAGGGTCCAACGGTCCGGGAAATTCAAAATTCTTTTACAACATTTGAAAATGGGCGTTCTTCGTCGTTATCAACGTTACATGGAGTTATTTCAAATTTTGGAAACTTTGGATGTGTTTCTCCCCAAAAACACAAAAGGCCTAATGCCTAATGTTCCCAATAAAGACAGGAATTTAAAAGAGGTTTGTATTACCGCTAATGACTATCCAGATTATTCATTTAAATAAATTGCAGAACTAGTAGATTTAGTTGCGATATTCTTCCTGTTGGTCATTTCAGAAGTATGAAATTTTGTGAAACTGTGACAGAAATGCCTAAAACTTCCTCTCGAAAGTAGTTTTCACTACAACTAACGATTTGAAGAACTGCTTTTAAAAATTAAAAGGGTTGTTCAGAGTACTAGTACTAATACGTCGGCTAATGTGCAAAGAAGCTTCTATGATCGCTTAGGATATTGTTTAGCGCAACACGAGCTAATTTAAACTTCTTGAATTTTGTTGTTCGAAATAAAAATAGTTTTATTTTTGTTTGCATCTTTTTTTTACTATGAGTTAGTTTGTTCGGAAGAAATTATTTCTTTCTTCCGAATGCGTTTTACTTTGTGAACTACCTTCTTTTACTGTACTGTTAATCTCTAAAATTCCTGTTTTTCAACTGAATTTATCACCTGAATTAATCACAGAATAACACAGTACCTCATACATTCTATCTGTGATATAATAATTCATTTAAAAAATTACACTAGGCGTGGATGCCTCGTCTGCGTTGAACAATTACTTAAACAATCAACGCAGACGACCCGTGGAGGAATATCAGAGTACCTTAGATCGACTGTCCATCGGTCTTGGCGTCTTTTTAGGCAATCGTAAATTCGCCTTGATTTACTCGTGTTCGCAGTTCATGAATTTTCACTGTATAACAGCAATGAGATAACATGAATAAGAAGATAACACATATTGCTTGAGTAGGAAAGAGATAAACGTAGTAGCAAATATACGAGTAGGCTTGACGCTTACTTTAATTATGACATATGTCAACTAATTGTGCCTACTAAAATAATTTTGTTGTATGAGCATCTCTTTCTTACTCAAGCATTTTATTTTGTTGTTCATGTTATCTCATTGCTGTTATATATAATTGTGGCCCCATCAGTATGTCGAGAATGGCATAACGCCAGTTTGTGTGAAATATTAATGTGAAGAACTGGGTATGGGTAAGATTTGTCTCTTTTTTCTTTGTACATGTTGTTCTATTTGTATTCCCGTTATCAGTAATAGTCATTAAACGGACGCGTAACCACGCAAATAGAATGAGTTGCTGGGTAGCTGGGCTGCCGAACCTAGGGTCACGAGCATGAAACTCGGTCCCGGATGTATTAATTTTTTTAAGTTATTGAAAGATTCGGATACAAATTTCTATCCATTGTTACCTTTTAATCTGAAATACTACATTATAGGCGTTCTCTCTTCCAACCGCACTCTCTGCTAACGGTAATGATAAATCGCAAACTCGATTTTAAACCATTTGCCTCCATCGAGACTTCGCAATAATTATTTCCATGTTCTTTTAGGAATTACATTTAGGCGAAGTCATCACACATGTGGCACTATCATGTATATAAAATAATGTGGTTACGACTATGCCACATAAAAACACCGTTCCAACAGGTTACAAAGACTAAATGGGCGAGCCGCCATATTGGATTAAAGGTGCTAAAAACTGGAATTTTTCAAATAACTCCGCAACCGTTAATCCTACGTCAAAAATCTGGTGTGATACACTCACACAACTTCCTTTTACAGTGATAATTAGGCAAAAATTTTATTTTTACTTTTTCAGCATGTCTAAAATTTTCAAAAATTGCAAATTCTACAAAAACGGTACAAAATAGAGCATTAGATCAAGAGACAAATTTTCTCTAACATATTAAGCTGAATTCAATAATGTAATAATATACCGGGTGTTCTACTTCAAACAGGAGTTAATACAAAAAATAGAAAAAAAAACCATTTTAGAGATATTCAACTGGAGAATCACCTATCTCACGTCAATACACATTAAAAATGTAATAAAATCGTAAAGTTTGCAAAAATCGTTAGAGCCGTTTTTGCAAAAATCGCATCTACATAGTACACAAAACTTATATACGAAGTTTCAACGCCATACCTCTTTTAGTTTTTGAGATATTCTATTCACAGACAACTGACCAATGAACAAAAATATGTTTTTTGGATTCAGAGGACTCTAAAACGTGAAGATCTGGTGAAAATTCAATTTCGAATTTTTTGGGTGAATACAATACTTCCTTTATTGTAAAGGGAAGTAAAAAGACTAATTCAAAGTTAAACAAGACAAGATTCTTGACATTTTTTGTATGTAACTATTTTTTGTAAGTCTACTATGAAAAGAGTTACAGCGACAAAAAAAAAAACATTTCTGTAAAAAATTGTGTAATTTTTCATTAAAAAAATTTTTTTGTATTATTTCTGGCTATTCGTTTGGTAGTTATAATAATTTAATAAACGTCAAGTAAACTGATTTCCACATCACCATGAAGTACAGTTAATGGCGCTTTTTTATTGTGGTATTCCCAGTAGACGTAATCCACAGATGTTCCAGTTTAGCGATGTTTAATGTTCGCGATTATATTATTTACTTTTTTTTCATTTTTGAAAGTCCCGGTCAGTAAATGTTGACGTTTTCATGAGAGTCTGCATCGTCAATGTTATCTTCGAAGTCATTGTATGTGCTCCTGAGATTCGGGAGCTCCTCTCCTCTCCATCTTCGTTCCCACTCTCGATGCGAACTTCTGGTGCATTTTCGCATAATTGGTCATAACAGAATCCACACAGAATAGAGCACTTCATCCCACTTTTCCTGCAGCCACATGATCCACCGCATCCTTTTTTGCAATTACATGAAATTAATTTCAATAACATATCGCGTGCTGGATTCTCTGTTATTGTTACTGGAGTGAGCCCATTGGTGCCAACTTTCCAGCCCCAGCCTTGGGCATTTTTTTTTCGATTCCATACCACTGTTGGACTTGGTGATACGTCCCAAATGCATGATATCGTACAGTGTCCTTCGTTTGTGGCAAAGAAGCAAGATTAAATGTGTTTCTTGTATTACTTGATTTTGTGAAATGTTGATAACGGACTTCTCTTCCAAGTATTTCCTTCCATGTCGCCACCATACAAAGCAACGAGGAAGCGTGCTCCAGCATCTGTGATATTATCTGGTTTGGCATTATGATGTTTGAATGTGCCCATAGTGTCTTTGAGTCTTGTGCTTTTCTAGACAAGAGAACACATTTTGTTTTCTTGATTGTAGATGGACGACGCGACGTGTAGCAGCCACTAAAGGCATGGATCAACAGAATGTTCTCAGCTGCTTTTTCATATTTAAAACTATTCTCAGTATACACTCTTTCAACAATTTTGCCTCTCCCAGGTTTTCAAAGGTAGATGTTGCTTATATTTAATAAGAAAAACCACTGTAATTTTAAATATATTTCACTATAGAACGTTATTTTGACGTATAAAAATATTACAAACAATATAGTGTAAGTTGTTTTAACGATATTTTGGAGAAATGTTCAACTTTCAATCGCTGTAACTCGTTACATATTACACTTACAACAAAAATTTCAACTGGAAAATCACCTATCTCACGACAATACACATTAAAAATGTAATAATATCGCAAAGTTTGAAAAAAATCGTTACAGCCGTTTTTGGAAAAATCGAAAAAAACTGAAAAATCACAAGAGTAAACACCTACTTCCGGTTATGCGATTTTCTTCAAAAGCTTGCTGTCGCATCTACATAGTACACAAAACTTATATATGAAGTTTTAACGCCATACCTCTTTTCGTTTTTGAGATATTCTGTTCACAGACAGACACACACACACAGACAGACCAATGAACAAACATATGTTTACGGGTTCAGGGGACTCTAAAACGTGAAGATCTGTTGAAAACTCAATATCGAATTTTTGGGGTGAATCCAATACTTCCTTTATTGTAAAAGAAAGTAAAAAGTACCGCCTTTAAGTAAGAATCATTGCAATCGATAACAGAAAGAATGAAACGCCCAAGATCTCTTTTAGACATCATCATTTAGTATGTATACAGATAGAAATTTGGACCAGTTTTCTGACTTGGGCAATAGTGCATGAAAAAAAGTCAAGCCAAAAAGTCGAGAGTGTGGTTATTATGATTTTTAGTAACACATGTAAGACTATGGCGAGAAACTGACTTCTTTATGCACCCAAGATCATATACCGAAATAAGTATTTGAATGATTTTTGAGGCTTTCACAGCCATTGTCATTAAGTAACAAACGACTTCCGGTATTGGGCCGTGCCATGATTGAGATCGAAGAACTCAACGTTTCGCCCACTTTCGTAAGGGGCTTCATCAGGAGGAAAGAAAGCAAAAGAGCACGGTAACTCAACGTGTTAACCACGCCAGAGGCGAAACTCTTTGCAATGGAAGGGACAGAAGAGCACGGTAACTCAACGTGTGAACCACGTCAGAGGCGAAACTCGACTGACTATCGGATGAAGAAAGGCGAGAATTTATAGGCAAGGGCCGTCGCGATTCAGCAAATGCCGTCGCGGTTCAGTGGCGGAGGGCGGGGCTTAAGGGCTCCTCCTGCAGCAATAGTCTTTCTTCCCTATATCCACCAAGTCACCGACCGCATAGGAGAGTTTCTTCGAAAACAAAACATTAAAACAGTTTTCAAACCCCCGAGCAAAATCTCACAGGTTCTTCCTTCATCTAAAGATAAATTAAACACTATGTCATCTAAAGGTTTTTATAGAGTCCCTTGCTCTTGTAATGCTGTATACATTGGTGAAACAGGTCGTTCAGTGAAAACTCGCATCTCTGAGCACCAGCGTTGTCTCAAGTCAGGTCTCGTTTCATCATCGGCCATCGCCGAACACCAACGCGATACTGGTCATAAGATCCTTTTCGATGAAACTTCCATCATCTGCAAATCCCCATTTTCTTTAGCAAAAAAGATTCGCGAAGCTATTGAGATTTGCAAACACCCTAATAATCTCAATCGAGACGAAGGCTTTCCTCTTCCTTCTATGTGGAAAGTGCTAATTTCTAAGCCCCGCCCTCCGCCACTGAACCGCGACTGCATTTGCTGAATCGCGACGGCGCTTGCCTATAAATTCTCGCCTTTCTTCTTCCGATAGTCAGTCGAGTTTCGCCTCTGACGTGGTTCACACGTTGGGTTACCGTGCTCTTCTGTCCCTTCCCTTGCAAAGAGTTTCGCCTCTGGCGTGGTTAACACGTTGAGTTACCGTGCTCTTTTGCTTTCTTTCCTCCTGATGAAGCCCCTTACGAAAGTGGGCGAAACGTTGAGTTCTTCGATCTCAATCATGGCACGGCCCAATCCCGGAAGTCGTTTGTTACTTAAGTATTTGAATCTTTGCGTTCAATAGAAACATATTGTTGAAATACATTTACTATTCAAAACCAAAAAGCGACAAAAGTAGCACACTATTTTATTTAACTTACAGTTATGTGAATAGAAATTTAGTTTATATGAATGTGTTCACGATATTGTATAATTAGGTTAGATGTTCACGAGGTCGCAAGAGTAGACTCGGTCTTCTCTTGATTTCCGGGTCAAAACCCAAGGCTGAACTTTTGATATCCAAGCCATCGGTTGATCAAACCGATACCATAACTTGATTGTACATACTTTGGTATACTGTAAAATACTGAAAAGAACAATCTGTTCATTTAAGTTTCACGCAATTTTCTTTAAAAACGTATGCAACGCTGCCTGTACTTACTAGTAGCTATATGTATATCGATTATTAAGAAGCGGGATAAATACGTACAATTATTCAACGCTCGTAAGCAGAATGTAGTATTCGCATGATCAATTTGTAGGACTTTCTCCACTGTTTCGGGAGCTTTTGATCTACTCCCGTCTTCAGGTGTACCTAGTTAGTCCTGAGAAGGTGCCTACCCCGGGATAATAGAGCACTGCCAAAAAATTACATTCAGAGAACAATTTGTAGGCTGTGATGTGTTCTAGTAGACAAAACGAAACAGGATATACAAAGCTAAATAGACCGGGAAATAGTTAAGGTTGTATTTTTGTATTTTACAAGAGACTATTGTCTTCCTTCGAGCGACAATTAAGAAGAGTGGCCCTAACCAAATTAACAAGTGACAGTGAATACAGATATTACCGTAGGTACCAAAAGAGTAACCCTACAGTCAAAACAACAACAATAATCAAAGCCATTATAGATACAATATGTTAAATTATAAAGGAATTCCAACAAAGTTGACTTAACAAAAGTCATATAATGGCCGAAGATGCATACAGATTAATTCAACGCTATTTTAGTGTTGGAAGCGTACCCGTACGTATCTGGCCAACGAATGCCTCCGTCTCGATAATGCCAGCCCAAAGAGCCGGCGACTTCCTTGCACGTCCCGATCTCGTAAAACAGAGCCCCATTGTTCTTGCCTTAGCGCCGTTCCGGGTGGCTGACACTGCTGCCCATTAGCGCCAGGAAGGAATTTTGGGAACAGCTCGCGGGGCCGGAGACATGCCCAGTAACCAAATACTTAACAAATACTACATTGCCTCCGAAGGATAGCCATGGTTACTAAGGAAAAACGAGCGCATTACCATCATTAGCAAACAATTAACTAATTCTCAACTATCTCAATTGCTTCGAAACTACAAGAATCAGATTGCAACTTCATGGCCATGAATATATCAGTGTTAAGGTTGGTAGCCTGCAAACAACCAAACCGAAGATTAGACGGGCAAGAACTCATCGAACTGTCTCGAAACAACGAAATCGCAATACTCACAAGAGATCTAACTTGTAAAAATACGATATGAACAATCCAAAAAGCAGAGTTCAACAGGCTGGTATATTAACGGTGCATAAAAGCTTTTTCAAATTTATTTACCAATTAGTTCTTATGGAACTCGCCTCCGATCATTTTATAACACTCAACAATACGAACCAGTGCTGCCGAGACTAATAAAAGCCTTAGTAGATTGAGAATTACATAAGAACATAAAAGTGCCTGGTAACCTTGAAAAAGGTTACAGGTTATGTGAGAACTGGACATTCAGAATAGAAACTTATCAAACTATATAGAACAGTTCTAACCATGTGATCCTTCCCTATAGCAGACTACCAAGAAGATTTTAAGACCACCACCTTTAATCATACATTATGCTGTTAAATCAGGGAAAAAGGTGTTCAGAACACCATTTCAATATCTAGACAGCCGATTTGTAGATGTGTACATGTACGTTATTTGTTGTTTGTTCGTAGATTTTAAGAATTAAATTACGCCAAGTGAGTGAAAGTTAAATGCGCGCCAATGTGTTTGTGGATTCCTGGCCGATATGAGTATGCGCATGTCCGTGGCAGAGTTGAGCAGAGAGCGATAGAGTTGACTTTGACCTCGGAAACAGTAATGGTGTGCAAGTATACGCCGCGCGACCTAGTTTTCGTGATACGGACCACCATCAACTGATAGCAAAAGTCCCTAATTTTATTGGGAAACCACAAAGGCGGTAAAGTTTGAAATAGTGGCCCTGCATACCAAACACAGGACGCGGCCGCATAATCGAGTGGCGCATTAGAGAAAGCATCGCCGTAAAGAACCGCGAGAGCCAGATCCCGGTATTTAGCAACCGACATTCCTTAATCATCACTGTAGGAGGGTGATTTCATAGCACACTTGGTAATTTGTAAGCAGCTATCGAAGTAGAAGACGATAATCATTGAGGGCTAACATGCGTACGCGCACACTTACAGTGGTCGAGCATATACGCCGTAACATTCACCACCACGGCGCTTTAAAGACAGTCTAGGCGATTTAATATTGTTGTTCGGAGCGCCAGCGTCTGCGCAATAGGCTAGCAACATATGCGCGTCATAAAATCGGTTGCTGTGTGAGTTAATTATGATTAATATTAATGTATAAACGGGGCTGCGCGCGCTATTGGGCGGTCTATTCTAGTCAATTTACCACCATTTTTAGGCCTACTACGTTGGGCCATCCCGTTCTGTTACACACCCCTCCCCTGCCTCCCCCTTTCGTCAACCTGACCAAAGAATAAAGCCCTTGGGGCTTCGCCCCTCTCCAAGGGGGTCCTCAGGGATCCGCCCCTCTCCAAGGGGGCTCACGGGGCTTCGCCCCTCTCTAAGGAGGCCCTCGGGGTTCCAGGGGTTCCGCCCCTCTCCAAGGGGGCCCTCAAAGCTCCAGGTGCTCCGCCCTCTCCAAGGGGCCCTCAAAGCTCCAGGTGCTCCGCCCTCTCCAAGGGGCCCTCGGGGCTCCGCCCCCTCCGAGGGGGCCTTCGGGGCTCCGCTCCTCTCCAAGGGGCAGGCTGTGATATGTGTTATACGTTTGGCAGTACTGAAGTGTATTGTCAGTCTATGTCAAATTCGAGATTTTCAGGTTAAGTTTTGCGTCAGTGTGTGTCAAAGAACAAACAAAACCTAACCTACTAATCTCGAATTTGACAGACTGACAATACACTTCAGTACTACCAAACGTATAACACATATCACAGCCTGCCCTGATTGGTTTTTTTATTGATCTCTCTGTAATTTCGTGTCCAGACAAAGAGAGTCGAGCTACAGAATTACACAGAAATTATTGACAAAATACGAGAATATACTGTTTAAGGCTTTCACGGTTACTCGTATTTTTCTCCTTAACATGGAATTTCGGCTTAGACCACGTAGTATTTGTATATGAACACCCAACATTTTCTGGATTAATGTGCCCTGTACCTTGTGAAGTCGAGCAAAAACCCACGCGATGGTCATCCTCTTTGGTGGTTCGTGCTGTTTGAGTATCTTGAGAACGAGGATACTTAGGCAGATTTTGCCGTTTTGCCGTTTGTGCATCCATATTCACTAACGTTTCGCAAGACTTTGCAGCTTGCATCATCAGAGTGAAAGTGCGACTTTCTCGTTCTCAAGATACTCAAACAACACGAGCCACCAAAGAGCATGACCATCGCGCAAGTTTTTGCTCGACTTGACAAGGTGCAGGGCACATTAAGCCAGAAAATTCTGGGTGTTCATATACAAATACTACGCGGTCTAAGCCGAAATTCCATGTTAAGAAGAAAAATACGAGAATTTAAGAGAAAGGCTTTTTGGGTTCTTCGGCAGCCATTTCATAAAGTCTGCACAATAAGATTGCTGTATCATCTTTCCTCGTATGTAGTTAGATTTCCAACTTCAAAATGTTTGCAGTACGAGTAAATTCTACTTTTTCTATTGAAAGAAACACTAATGTTCTACAAGGAAGCTTTTTGCGGCTTTTATTACTTCACATTTATATCGATGATAAAACAGTAACAGTGCATAGCATAATAGTTTGATTTGTAAATAACATGACGCAGATCTATTTAAAGAGACGGAGAAAAAGTAAATAACACTGCTGTCTTAGCATCACGATGTAAATGTAGCAATTTCGTTATTGGCAGTATCAACTAAATGCAAAGTTACTTTGCATAAACACTTCTACAATAAGTAATGATGACAGGAAAAGGTGTAGAAGGCTGCCAATGTGCCAATAATCCGAAAACCGAAACTGTAGTAACAAGTTTATGATGAAGTAAATCAGCGAGTAGGAATCACCATAGCAAATAATGCATGGAAGACACTACAATGTGAGAACAGAAAGAAGAGACGGAGCTTCTCTGAATAAGTTTGGAAAAGTGGTACAATCATTACATTCTACAAGAGCAGAAACGAATTTAAGGCTGACACTGCAAAATAAAACAGAAATACTGATAGGGTTGCAGTTAGGACGATCAATTCAAATGAAGAAGCCCATATGGTATGAAGTGTGGAACATATGTGGACCCTCTAGGCATCCCAATGGAATTAATAAAATATGGACCTTCAAAATATTTGGTTAAAACCTATAGCAAATATGATCAATAAATGCTGCGACAATTACCATGGTATGAACGTCATCAGTTCCCTAGGTATATTGTTTGGAAGTACTGAAGCGCAGCTTGGAGAAAAAAAACTGAAGGAACCAGAGGAACAAATGGCTTTAGAATTGGAAAATCACGCAATAAAGTGAAAACAATTGCAAGTCGCCACCTTATGCACAATAGACTTTTGTCCTTCGCCAAGTGGGCACTACTCAACGAGGATCAGCGATGAGCGTGTTCGCGTAGCAAGTGCCCGCAGCGCAACCCCACTTCTCTTTCTCGTGAATATGATCAAAAGAGAAGGAAGCTCGAACGAGTATAAAAGAGCAACACCTGGCCCGTCCAAAACAACGTTGAGCCCACTCTTGAGATCATCTGCATTCAGCGAAGCAAGTTCCCCCCAGAGAAGGCAAGTTTTGAGTTCAGCTTCATCCGTCTAAGCAAACGAACCGCGATAACCTCCAAAACCTAGATCCCTTACTGCCTATACCGTTGTGCGCACTTGATAATCAGGTGACCAGTGATCTTCGAAACAGATCTCAGTTTATCCACGTCGACAGGAACACTTACACGTGAACGAGAAGCGACTCATGAATCCTACTATCCGCCGAAGTCGTCTACGGAGGAACGTCAAACCGCCCCAGGTCCTGCATCCACAAGTCAGTGCGCAGCTGGCGAGTTCCAATTCTTAAACCCCCGAGCGCAAGCCGAGAACGTACCTTTAAAGCTCAAGCGATAAAAGCAGTCCTAGACATGTAGTTGTTTAATATCTTATTCACAAATATCCTCATACCACCGACCTACTGAAATTCTCGCCTTTTAAACACTTCGAGTAAATTGCACGCCATTCTATGTTGACACAATTTTAGTTGCACCGAAACAGAACGCCTACGGATTTTGACGATTATACCAGTCCCTTAAACATTAACCAATGAAAAACGGCAAAATGCATAGTTACGCATGTACTAACTTTTCATAATGCACATAGCAACTGTGATAATCATATACCTTCTTGATTAATAAGTGATAGTCAAATATCTTCACAAACATCGCCTTATCTGCTGATAGTACAATTGTTATAGCAATCACACTAACTGTACTTTTAATATTTATAAATAAACTGTTCAAACGTTGTTTATTGACTCGTGATATAAGCTAGCCGAATGCAACTCGTGTCTTCTTGATTATCGAATCATTTCTGTTTCCACTCGATATATTGTTTTAGGCAATCACGCTTGCCCTTCGGACTCGCGTGAATTCCAAACAATATATCCCATGTAAACAAAACTGATTATTTGATAATCAAGAACCCACTAGTTGCATTATATAGGATAACTGCTGTACCAACTGAAGCCCCGCCTGCCGCATATCCGTGGCCTGTCCAGGCGCTGTTGCCCCAGTCGAAAACAACCTCTATACAATTTTGGTTGTGAATAGTGTTTGTGGAATCCATTAATTTGAAGTTTAGAATTCTGTGACATGTAATAATTGTAAATAAACCAACTTATTCTTTTCATTCCCTGTTCATCATCAGGTAATCTCGAACCCTGGCTTTTGAGCTACACAGAAACTGCAGTTGCAACCGGAAAAAATGGATGTCACAACCCCATATTGCTGTTATGCCTATTTGTATTGTCTTACCTCTACATATAATTATTGTATTCATGGATTTGTTCCATCTTATACCATAATTTTCTATTAGTAGACTTCCCATTTCATTTAAGACCCTTTTACGCTTCTTTGGATTTTGCTAGTAATGCGATATCGCCTGCCATCTTAGTGTGCCTATTTGTTCACCGTGTATTACGATTCCAGTATTTCTTCTTGTTCTAAGTTCTTCTATCGCCTTTTGTGTGTACATACTGAACAGGAGTGGTGAAAGGATGCGTCTCTGTTTTATGCCCTTACTTACATTTGCTTCTTTGCTCTCCGTTCTTCTATCCTAGCAATTAATTCCAATCATTCAACATTTTTCTCAATAGAAAAACTTATATATGCATAACAATTAGTTTGTTGGCCGGGTTTTTGTTATTCAAAAAACAGACTATTGTCTGCAGTGACCAACAAAAACAAATAATTCGTTACGTTGCACATAAAATTGTTATGCTGTAAGCAGGCTCTGACCTGGGATCGTATTTTACTTTAGCGCAAAATGGTTTTGGCAGCATCATTAATTTGGAAATTGCAAAGCCTACTGCATTACAACCAGTAGCCACTATTACAACAAAACTGGCACTCATTATGGTAATGCCCTACCTGCACAGGCCACACAGCCGCAAACAAAGGTACACATATTTCTGCCCCATTGTGCGTCCTGGGGATAAAGTGTCACGGCAGTTGATCACTCGCTCACGGTTACATATTGTAAATGTGCATACAAATTACGCCCTGCCCACGGGATGCATGATTTAAGAATCGTAGCGAGCAGTTACAAGCTAAGGGTAGGATTTCAATTGCTTGGTGGGTAGATTTGAGACTGCTTCCTACTGATCGGAAATATTTATTGTTGGAGCTGCAACCGCCACCTACAAGTTCTGCACGTTAGTATTACTCTCATGGCTCACTTGGATTATTACCAGCTATAAAAGCTTACCGAAAGCGGAGTTCCAGAAGTAGCTAGCCAGATAATGGACGCGGAGTCAAATCTGAACCCACAAACGGCATTCAAGATTAGATTTTACTTTTATCACAAATGAAGTACAACAGATTACAGTTTTAATTAAAGCTGCAGCTGTTATCTAGCGTAGATTAACCTTAGGGACAATTTGAACGTTCAAGTTTGATTAAAAATTCCGCACGCATGAAGTTAATAACGAGAAACCTGTGACGTCACCGTCCACGGCTTGCTCCGATTGAAGTGGCGTGTGAACTAGTAAGGCGATTTAACGTCAATTGGCGTTTGCTCCATTTAGGGCGAATTCATGAAATAGAAGTGAGAATCGGCCCCAAAATTAGAAAGACAGCTCGAATGCATATTTCTACTGCGCATTGCAAAGGCGGAAAGATGTTAATTTAGATAGTTGCAAAGGGGTTGCCCATCCCTCAATCTGTCGCCCTCCGAAACATCGATATTTACACGACTGAAAGCCGGCAAAATAGAACACACATGTTCCGTTTCCAGCCATCTGGTTATATTCGACCACTTTTTCTATTTTGTATTCAGGGCGGATATACTGGATTAACAAAACGCTACAATAGCGGCAAAAAGAATTACGCTTTGCGCGAGTTCCGAAATACATTAACGTTAACTCCCAATACTCAAACAGTATACAAACAAATGCAATCTAGTCGCAATTTTTCATAATAGAAACACTGCAGTTTTCCATGAAGCCTTCTTCAATTATCTAATGAGATTGATTAAAAGTTACAATTCTTACAACTTCCTAAAAAGTTTATTTTATAGATAGCATTTTTGCTTACCAGTAAATACATATCGTTTTATTCTTCAAAACGTAAATCCTTACTACCCTTGCTAATTGAATCAAATTTGCTAGCATTTCTTTATGTGATGTTCTTTGAAGGGTTAATTCATCTGGGCTGCTTTCGCACGATTCCCTGATATTCTCCATATATTTCATTTGGTAAGCAATCCTGTTATCCTGCGTTTTGTCAGATAACTCCAGTGGGTTTCTTTCACTGAATTTACTGAATTCTTGGACGTTAAAATTCGATATTTGTTACGGGTAAAAAGCGTTACGCTTTAACGACCCATTAATTGTATCGCCCGTTTCATGGGTTTTGGTCGCCCCTGTCCGAAAGGCTCAACTTTGTACAATCGATTAAGGTTTACGAACTCATTTTGAACGGCCTTCAGTTGCGCGAGATATATTATGGATCCGTTGTAATGCGTAACTAGGCCAAGTATCATTTAATAGTCTCCGCGCTCCTGCGGCGATGTTTTTTGTTCCTCGTACTCTTCTGCAAGTGACTCCGACGTGCATGCACGTGTTTACTTCATATTAACCTTTGCCTTAGTTTAGGGCTAGTTTCTAGTGACTTACAAGGGCAAGAGTAGTGTCCTAGCTTACTCGCTCTACAGCGGATTGGTATGGTTAATTTATCGAAGACATTTAGGTCTTAATGACACATCGCAATTGATTGTGGATTTTTCTGGCGCCTTATGATCAGATCGCAGAATGTCCTCCGGTGTTAAAAAGCGTGGCTGCATTAGAATGATAAGTTTTTCTGGTTCGAACGTTTCGAGGCGAACTTAACAGGTATGATTTGAAGAGGGCGGGCGTATTTTAATTTGTTGTATTGTCCGTCAAGTTAATTTTATTACTAGTCTGTAAGTACGAACTGTGTTTTATATAATGTATTAGAATATTAAGTAACGCCGTTTCAGCTTTAGGCTGAAGATGACCACATCCATTTAGTTTGGCCGAAACATATGTACTATTGCGGAAAAAATATTTCCCACGATACTTAACCTAGTTACTTGGTTGCCTATCTGACAACTTGTCATTTTTCACATTTTGGGGTTATTGTCGTATCATTAGCTTTTTCAGGTTATGTTAAGAAATGGTGCTTTTTCCGGAACCAACTTCATCGGCCACACGTTGCAGTGACCATTCCTCTTCTAGGTTTGCGATAACAAAGTCTTTTTCGGCCCCGCTTAGAACGTGATTCGGCAGTTTTGATGGCAGAATGTCTCTCGTACAATTGACAATTGAGTGACTTTAGTCCACTTGATAAAACCATACATACAAAAGGCAAACAATCCGTGCGAAATATTTTTTCCGCAATAGTATCAATTTAAAACAAAAATAATAGGAGAACTGTGTGTTACTTTTTGGATATTACTAAGCAAACTCAATTAGAAAACATGGACCAATTGAACAAATATATAAGTAGCTAGTCTGTGCTACTAATTTAAAAGCCGAATTTGTAATCATTGCTGAGTTTTTCGTTTGTTGCTGAGTCCTTGTTGTGGCTCCCGCTTCGCTTCTTCGGTTAGCAATTGTTGCTGAGAGTCCTTGGTGTGCTCCCACTTGCACATGTGGCTAATTATGCAGTCCGTTGCTGTTTGTTTTGTCAACTCCGTCTCGCATTGCTGAGAGTATTAAAACACGATCTTGTGTTGAGAAGATAAAAACGAATCTGTATATTAAGCGCACTGAACGAGTGGAATCTCCTCCAAGTTTGTCAGTAACTACTAGAGCATTTATGAAACATTCTAAATTTCTATTTACTTGGTGGCATACTATTATCTACTATTATCGTCACCCTCTTGCTATATTTGACCTGGACATCATCGTACATTTGTAATTGTACGCTAATTCAATCTGCTCAGAGATCTGTTACCTATTTTAATATTGAGCCTTCGCGTATAGCGTAGGTTGCGTTTGTGATTTATACTAGTGCTGAAATTATATATTTATTCTCGTGAATTAATATAACCCTGTTTATGTCTACTAATGTTTTATGTATGGCTAAAACAAGTAACTGAGGTGTAACATTTTTTAAGTCTGTTTCAGGTCGTAGCAAATTGGCTACGCATAGAACCTTAGTGAGTTCTACAGTTCTCGTAAGCCAATGGACTTAGCGGTAGAAAAAGAGTCTTTGGCGCCCCCTAGTAATTTGAACACCCGTTGCTAATTACAGAAAAAGAACGGAATGCCGTATGCACTGTAGCTAGCCGGCCCGCCGATATCTCCATCTAGCCTGACTCGTTTGTTTGGTACGATTTGAAGGTGGTTAGAAACCTTGAGAAATTTTGGTTTGGGGCTTAAGTCTAAAATTGTTTGCCATTCGTAGTAAAATGATAATATACCCACTACTACCAACAGAACTAGAAGTTATGGGACACAAAAAATGAACATTATTGCTCTTCTTAAAAAAATAATAAGCGCTTTGCTGATGAAATTGATAATTAGCAAGCAAATATCTTCCTGTATTTGTGTAAAAAATACATATTTCGTATTAAATTTCTTTCAAAAGGTGTATTTAGGATGTGATACAATATAATATTCCAAATAAAATACTTACGAGTTTTAGTTTCGCCGGTAATACTGGCAACTAGGCTTACCTGGAAAAAGAAAAATATATAAGCTTAAAAGTGTAATGATATATAGACAAGAAATATCACATAACAGCTACCTATACTATTTATATACGAATTAAATACGTCATAGCTATGTGAAACAAATATTTTCCGATGTTAAACAAATATCCCTTGTTGGCTGTTGGGAAATATTGATAGACATTATGATGTAAATCGTATTCAAATTTAATAATCACAATGCAGACCTATTCAAAGAACAATGTGTGATCAAATAGTCGATAGGCTACACCTCGACTATAGCAATTAATCTAAATCGTACAAAAACCATTGCATCAGAGAATCGCAAAATATTTGTTCAACTATTTATTTTCAATTTCAGCGGGATGCAAGATATCAAAGGTGAATAACAAAAAAAAAATGCATTCATAATTTCAAAAAGGGAAAGCTTAAAATAATTGTTTCCTATAACATTTCTTTATACAAGACACAAACTAACAAGAAATTGTATCGACTAATACCGTAGACGTTAGGAAGTAGTGAACTCTCTCATCTCTCATCCTATGGCATCTGTTAGAGCCGGCAATTATTTTCATTAGAAAGGCAGCTTTTCATGCATTCCAAGCGATGTTCAGAAATTGGTCGAGTTTACAGTGGTATGATATAATTTATTACTTCGCAATTGTAGCAAAATAGCAAGATGTAACAATTACTTTCTTTTGCCTTGTAAAAGAGATATCTTCCAGATTTCTAGAAAAGCTTCATTCTGTTACGATCCTGAACGCTTAAACGCGCTCCGAGTCACCTATTTGGTTCAAATCAATGTGCTTTTGGCACCAACTGGAAATGGGAGTTACCTCCTTCCTTGCTTACGGCATTCGCGTTCTTCGAATAAGTCTAACTCGCTAGAGATGCTCGTGCCATAAGCAGACCTCATCCACCGGGACCACCGCGCCAGGCGAGTGTTTCATAAAATGGTAGTTTCTGTTGTGAACCGAGATGACCATAGGCTGCTTCCGAAAGTAATGTATTTTTGCGATTAGTTCTGCGTGGGCTGATGCCCAGTTATTGTTTCAGGCCTCCTATATGTTTTTCTACGTACTTTCCTTTAAGTTCGATTACCATTCGCTGTCTTTTTATGTTTCTTTCGTTTGCTACGTAACTGCCCTTGCTGAGCCCCTTGCTTTTCCTATACGTTTTGGGATCCATCGCCCGATATGCTGCAGTTTCTACACAATTGTCAATGTATGGGGAAATTCCTAAATTCTCCGATTTACGCACGCCAGTGAAAACTGTTCTATGCCGACTTTAAACATTCCCTTTTTTGGTGACGGATTAATTTCATCGTTGACAGGTGGTTGTTGGTAGTTTGCTATTTATAATTGCTTTATTGTGCGCTGTATAGACTTTTCAATTTTATGTAACAGTATCCATTACAATAAAACTAACAAACTTAATCCGAATTAATCGGCGATTATACCGAAGATTAGTGTTGGAATTCAACCAATAAAATAATGAATGTTTACTTGAAATTATCACGGACGACAAGGACTTCTGGCTAGCATCACGTGTGAAGCAAATTAATCCGTAGCTTTGTTAGAATGTTAATCGCAATACTTCATTTTGGACTACTTTCACATAATCATTGCGTACGGGAACAGCCAAATCAATTTCCTCATGTTGGTGTCGTGTGCTGTTCATATACTTAATTGTTATATTAGCGAGCGTATAAATAATTCTTCCTATTTTAAAAATGTAAAATAATTACCAACAACAAGTAATTATTTCAAAGGTACACGAATTCATATTTATATTTTGAGCCCACCACATACCTGCTATTATGCTAGTTGAAATAATGTTAACATTTTCAAAAGTGAATTATACATAAAAAAGTTGCAGAAGAAAATGTTTTTAACGTTGAAGGGTGACATTATGTACAAAATACGTACAAACTCTCTGCATACTTCTAATAATACTAAAACAATGAAATAAAACACTTAGCAATGCGAATTACATTAATTTGCAGGAAAAACATGCAGCTGATGGGATTCGAACCCGCGCTCTCAGAGCTAACCCGATTGTTATTCAGATGCTTTACCTGCTCGACTAATAATATGCGATGCCTCACGTACTTGCTCAGTTCAGTATATCGGGTGATCAAATACATTGAATATCTTATATTATAAGAACGCGTGCCGCCGACCGTCCGTAAGCGCTGTCGCGAGACATGCCGATCGTAAGCCCGAGTGGCGCCGGCACACGCAGCACGAACGCGCAGCATGAACGCGCACAAGTAGGGACGAAGCAAGCATTTGTATTGTTAACGCTGGCAGGGCCGGACGTAGGTTGGCTGCCGCCTTGAGCAAGCATTTTTATTGTTAACAGTTTCTTTACGCTGGCACGGCCCGACGTAGGCTGGCCAACGCGTTCTAGTAACCATCATACGGCCACAGCACACTAGAGCTGAAATTTATTTGATCACGTGATAAGGATACCGTGACGACACGAACCATCGAGGACGAAGTGCGCCTGATCGGTGGCGATGACGCAGAGACACAGGCACAACAAACGTTTATATAAGGATCTAAAGTTATAGGTCGTATGGAAGCCATCTACGCTGTTAAGTGTAATTGTAACGTTCTGCCCTTCTGCTAATAAGGGGCTAATAAATTTAATAAATTACCTTCGGGTAGCTTTGTCAGTCGGAGTTAATTTGGTTCAGTCAGATATACACTTTGAGATCAACAAACAAACACCAGGATAATTTTAGACAGTTTAATTATATTGTAATGTATTTACAAACATCGGTATTATTCATTAGAACAAGATAAAATGTATTTTACAATAAATTCATTCTTCTTGGGCCGTCTTGCTACGAAAATCCTGGCTTCTACGCAACCCGTCGTACAGCGGTATGTTCGGGACCCTGTTGCTTGTACCCTGGAAATTTCGAACGCGACGCCACTGGAGCCGTTGGATGAAATGCGGATCTGGTTCCAATGCTGCCAACCGCTACGTTCAAAACTCGGTCAGAAATGTCAAAATACACGTGCAACTGTGAACAGAAGTTAATTCGATTATGTTATGATTTATGACTTACGTCACTGGGATAGAGCTGCAAGTCCAGGTGATTCTGCGGTGTGTTTGTGCGGGATGCGACGGAATGGGAAGCCAACTACGATTTTCCACCCGGGGCCCTGCTTCGTATCTTCAGCACACGACAGGTTAAGATCGTTGCGGCGGTCGCTCTCCGGAGATGTGATGGGAAGTTGTTAGAAACGGTGAGTAGAACTCTGTAGTCAACAAATATTAAAAGCAAACTTCAAGGGGCCTTTGAAGTTGGCTACGTGCCGGGCCGTGATAACATGAAATTTGATACGGTCGGGTCGGGCAAATTTACGTTGTTTCGCTGATTTAATTATTACGAAATAGACATATGAAACGGCCTGGTTAATAAACCCTCGTCTCGAATACGTCCTCCAGGAAATTTGTTACAATTATTTGCCAACGGAATTTGGGCTAAAAGTTTACGTTGAGTCGAGGTTATAAGAGGAATTGGTTTGGTCAGCGAAACGGTTCCCCAATGGAGAGCATCGCCTCAGAGACCTGATCCTTCAGGAAATGGATTTATTTAAGTGCTAGCTAGGAACACGGCCTCCAGTATTGGAGTCGTCTGTTCAACTTCAGCTACAGGAAATACTAAGGATATCGGATTCCAAAGTACAAACGGGAAATTCTCTTTAAACGGCCGGACAAGATCAGGATTCAGGAAAACGGAAACGGGGAGTTATCTGGGAGAAATGTCGGGAATGAATGCGAATGAATGAATGCGAAGGAATGAATCTCCTTGGAACGGTCGTGAAGCCGCTTTTATAGGCTCCTCTTCGTGCTTCGTGCATCTAGCAACCACTTCGGACATTCTAAGTGGGGGAGCAGTGCCTACGTGGAGCGGGGATCTCTTGATGACGTATTTGGCCGCGCGGGCAAAAAATTCAAACTCGTAACCTAACGTAGAAATCGCTAGGGGAGAACGCGCGAATTGATTTTAATTCACAAAAACGCGCTCCCGCTGGTCGAAACGTTACATAATTTCATTTTTTAAAGTCACATTGCTGAATGTAAGTAGTAAAAAACGATTAGCATTCTTGTTTGTTACCTTCTTCCTTAGCATTTATTCATAATTAATCCGTTGTTCGCAATATAAAAAAAAGAGGAAAGTATAAGGTACCAGTATAGACTATATTCTTAGAATCTCACATTTTGAAATTTAAGTTAATAAATTCAGTTGATATTTTGTATTACTACGAGTTTTAAAAAGAGCATACATATATAAAAGTAAATATCTCATCATTACTTTTCAGTTATGGTAACAACAGAACATACGGGGAAATCTAATACCAAATAATCTATTTGAACTTATTACAAAGGCGGGTAGCAAAATAGGCTAGTAATTGCTAATTGCCAATACACAGTTTGAGAGTGATTACAAATATCTTATTTTACTAACCAATTGTTAAGAATGATGTACTGAAACAAATCAAATATTCTATTAAACCGGCTTGACATGACAGAAGCGAAACACGCGCGTGGCGAAACAGCTATAGATTATTATTTACCCTAGCAGAGCTGTCAAATATAATTATAGGAAACTCGTGCATTTCGAAGCAATTCCCTGGTGCCCTCGTGCATTTTAACACCAGCTACTAATGAAACACATCATCGCTCTCACTGCTGGTGCTACTTTCGTACTCTTGCATACCAGAAAACCAAAATATCTTATTAGGCCAGTCACGCATCGCTCAAATACAAAATTGGCTCGGACATGATTTATTCGAACGAGGCCCAGCTCGGAGCAAATTGAAACATACCGTTCCATTAAATTCGAATCAAACCTAGTCCGACACCATTGTATCGGCTGGAACTCCATTAAATGCTATGTTACACCCCAAATAATAATGGTCCGATTGTGTACTCTCATTATAAAGAGGATTACCAAGCGTGAAGGGCTGGGCAGATTGGAAAACACAACAAAGGTTGCGGTGGGATCCGCGCAGAAGGACAAGCTGCTGCTTTGTTAGCTTTTATATCAGCTTGATGGATTGATGTCCAGGATTCCCTGCGCTCGTTATATTGGAGTTACAACTACTTCGACAATAGCGGTAACGAGTGCGTTGCTCAAACCTCTCGAGCCCAATGATTATTTGCGATACAGAAGCAGAGAGAGAAAATAACATATAACGCTTTTATAGCTCTTTACCTATCTTTTTGTCCATATTTAGAGCACAGTCTTCATGAGTCGCAGAAAATTGCAATAGCGTCTCATTTTAACTATAAAAATTAATTGGAGTAAGCGTTTATTGTGGTTTCAATGTATGAGATTTTAAAGCATAATAGATATGACTTTCAATATACTGCGTTACATTCGATAATAACCGCAATTTACTTTTGAACCCTAGGTCAATCATAATAAACAATAATTATTTCTTCTGCGTGTGTTTAGTGTATTTAGCAAGTGCATGTCAAATATTTTTTATCTTTATCAATTATCACGTTGATTTAATTAGTGTGAATGTTTCAGAACAACCACATTCGAATTGAGAGCGAAATAAATAGCAGATATGTAGAATAAATACAACAACGACCATACATAATATATTAGGTAATTTTTATTCTTATATTCAAAAATTTGTAAAGGGATTTACACGGAACTTCCGACCCAATCGCTAGTCTCGTTCGACCTCGACGGAGAGCCTCTACTCTCGCTTGCAGCTGCTTTATATAGATCGTTGCACATTTCTGTCCCTTTTACAATATTTACCCTGTATCTGTTGGGTTCCATTTTTGTTAAGGGTAAAAATCTAGCCTATATGCAAAATATTACTTTATCTATTCCAGAGTTAAAGCAGGTGCTCGCCCTCTATATTTGACCGAAATTATATGCGGTTTCGAGCCAGTTAGACATATCGTCCGCCTGAAAAATATTGTGCCGCGTCCCAGGTCTACAGTGAACCCACTCTTATTCATAACATCCATTCCCAGGATGAACTCGTCCGCAATGTCAGCACTCAGAACCTGATGCTTGAGGGTTTGATTCCCCATCTTTGATGTCAAATCAATTTCCCCACGTGTGGTCACTGCGCCTGCCGTGGCAGTGCAAAGGCGTGTCCTGTCGTGCAGCAGCTGGCCCTAGTCCCGTATTACGTCAGACCTGGCGATGGACTTCGTCGCCCCAGTATCCAACAGCCGAGACCGAACTCTTCCATCCTCTTCTTCAGGTTCCGCAAGTAGTCCTCGCCGGCCGTTTCCTCGCCAGGCTTCCTGCCAGGCTTTCAGCTCTTCCTTAAGTTCCTCTTGTGCTTTTTCTGCCTTTTCTTGCGCTTTTTCTGCCTTCTCTTGGGCCTTTTCTGCCTTCTCTTGGCCAACTTGCATCAGCTGGAAAAGTTGGCTTAATTGGGCTTCCATATTGCTGTCTTGCATAACACACACTTGAATTTATTGATACTTGTTAGTTTATTAATTTATTTTAATGTTTGTCCAATAATTTTTTCATAGCCCCTGGTACAAACCCCGACACCTGACCCCACGGTTACGTTTTTCCGTTTCGGGCTATTTAAAAATTATACGACGCTTCTTGAACATTGCATTTATTTACAACGATTTATCTTAACTATTTACAAAGCAACTATTAAACGCGGAACACACATTATTTATAAATACAGGAACTAATTCTAACAACAGATATACTTTATTTATTTATTTACGACTTAACATTAATGATTTATATGGTTACATTTATTTGTTATTCACGCGTTATTTATTTCACTAGAGTTATGTACACACGGGTTCATTTATATTGCAGTTTACGCGCTTCGAGTTTGGATGGGAACTGTCCGCTATTCCTGCGGGCGTGTATTTATATTGCCGGATAGTTCCTTCTGGAAAACGTCTCGAGTTCGCTCGACCTTTCTGTCAACTATGACGTGTCACGCGCATGGTCGTTTCTGGAATGTTCTGGAAGGCTGACTCACGCCGTCTCATGCAGCCGGCTCCAAGGTCGTTCTGCAATGCTGTCGCACGGGACGTTGAGTCATATATCTAGGGCGACGGCCTGGCCCCAGGATCGTTACACTATGTTTTTATTTGTGTTTTGAAGTCAATATAGTAATGAAACCAAATTGGCTTTTCTTGTGTATTTTTTTGAAGTCCATTTCAGTCCAACTACACTACGGAAGAACCCAGATTCCTGTGTTGACAGGCAGTGATCTTTCATAATCAGTGAGAGATTGTCGAGTTTATAGAAAATAGACAGAGTTCAACGACCAATTAAATATTGAGTTTGTTTACAGAACTCCCCCATCGTTTAAAATATGAGTAAATAACTAAATTGGTGCACAATCTTGAGATCTAGTAAGCTATCTGTTATCAGTAATTAATATCTGCTACTTTTATTTTAACTCTTCCTCTCTTTTAACCAAGAGTGTGCTACCATGCTTAAACCTTAAATTATGTACACACTTTTCTTCTTCTAAAAGCCACTTACTTAATCGTCTTTTATATCTCCCTGTATAAATCAAAAAGGTATGGGGACACAATGCAACTAAAATGGTCATTAAAACATGCAATTTCCAATTTAAAGGGAAATTCCGTATTCCATGCACGTCATCATTCATTTTGTAATATCCTTCTTATTCTGAATGCATGTGCTGTATAAAAGAAGAGTGAAGAATTAGAACTTCATAGCCATGGTCAACGTTACATACATGCACGCGGCATACTTTGGTCTCAATTCACAATGTCACTTAATATCGGATGGTTCAATTTATCTTTATCGTGACCTTTTAGATAGAAAACCAGAAGACGATACAGTCGATGGAAGATATGGAAAAAAGAATAAGAATGGCGATAGACTGATCGAGATACGCAGACAACATGAACACAGGATTGCAAACACATTTTTTGGACATAGAGACCATCATAGCTATACGTTCATAGAAAAACCTGCCAGAGTACGATAATTGATTGTTGACTTGAAGGAAAGATAAAAACAAGAGATGTCATCACACTCTACAGGCGACTAGAATGTATGACAAACAATTACGAGGAATGAAGAACGAAAAATTTACTGACCAACACAAATAGAGAACACTTTTAAGGGATAAAACAATACCAATCTAATGCAGAACCATTACTTCAAGAAAATGTAGGAAAATAACATCAGTCCCGCCATGAAACACGGCTAAATAGCTTAAAACTAGACGGTACACCCACTCAGCTACTGATGCCGTCTAGATCTAAACTTGCGAGACTCTTGTCTTGTCTTCTCTACATTATCAAGAGAAAACTGGCAAAGGCCTAGTCTAGAAATTTTAAAACAAGGCAAAACTTTCTTATCTTAGTTTAAGACTTGACAAAATTCCAGACAATTTTCAGGACCTTAGATCGGTGTTTCTTAACCTTTTTTTCTGGCGACTCCTATTTTATTAGTTGCAATTTGGCGACCCTCTATGCCTAGTTTAAGCATGGAGATTTTCTGGTTAAAACATTGGAATCCCTCTACATTCTTAAGTTTCGCATTGGTTTTACTTGTATTTTTGCTGATCCATGTTTAATATTTTTTCTATAATATATAATAGTAAAACTGTTGTTATTAGAACATTCGCAACGCTCTTTCCGACCACTTGACACATCCCTTGTAACCTCCAGGTTGAGAAACACTGCTATAAATTAACCAGGCACATCACCTATTAACAATAAAATTAATAATAGAAAAATCCAATAAGTACACTATTCCAATTTACATAGGACCAGCTATGAAAAAGTGTTCAACCCTATATAAAAATGGGCTGTACACCGAGCACTAAAACAGTGGAATAGACAGTCAATATAGACAACAACGAATAGCAGAAAATGCGAACGCTACGTATCATTTACTCATCAAACTAACAAAATGCACTGAAAAACAGAGTTAGACAAGGAGATAGTTCCTCACCCATACTCTTTCCGCTTGCATTATAAATACATCTATAAAAAAGTATAATTGCCAGGCAAAGGTATTACTTTCAATTGTGAATCGTTTAGTCATTTGAGATATGCAGAAGATATTGTAATAACAAACAATTAATTGACAAGAACTACAAGAAATTGGACTATCGATAAAACTAACGAAACCGAAAGACATTTCAAGATATGATTTTGACAAGTCTTGTATTGTGTTTAGAAGCCAAAACATGATTTTTAAATTTTTATAATTGTGTGAGCTATATTTCGTAAAAATGGTTGCAGATAGAGTTAAGTTATAAATGCATGAGAAGCAGTTAGTACTTCTTGACTGACCTAGTAAATAAACTGTAATTATACTGAATTTGCTGATATAAATATTACCGTTTGTTATGAAATGTAACACGTTATGTAGAATTGCAATTCAAACTGGAACAATCTATTCAACCTCTGTCGAACGGGTCTAAGTTTTTACTACACTCCTTATGTGAAACTGCATACGGCCGTTCTGGCACGCTATTCTCTACCAACGGAACCTTTGTGGCCAAATTTTCATGTAAAAATTTATTTCGTCATTTTTCGAATAATAGCTGAGTTTTAAACATTTCTTATTGTAATTTCAAGAAAATTAACTAACAAAAGCGATAAAATTATAGTTTAGCGATAATCACACTTTAGAAAAACGAAAACAGTTAAAGTAATGTTTAAAACTCAGCTATTATTCGAAAAATGACGAAATAAATGAACAGTATTTTTCAAGTTAGTGTTTTAATATCTTTCTAACGCATAGGAATTTTTGCATGAAAATTTGGCCACAAGGGTTTTCAAAGGCGCGGATTAAGATTATGTTAAAAAATTTGACCGGAAAAAATCGCTAATATTACTTTGTGAAAAAGTAGCCCCTTTTTTTCGTCCTAAGACGGACGCCTATGGACCCATTCTTATGTGTCTTTGTGCCTTGGGTGGCACTAAGGGTATATACATTCCTTGCAAATTTGAACAAAATTGGTTGGGTACTTTCTGTGATAGATGACCGTCCCCATGAAAAGTGAAACACACTGTATATATAACAAAGAGCAACTACATCTTTCTAGGCCTGCAGGTGCCGTTGCGGCGCAGTTCGCGAAGTCGCTCTCGATAAGTTCGGACAGAAGTGAAGCGAAAGCTCAGAAGGGAAATCCTTCGGAAGTGCTCCCTTCCTCGGGGAATTGAGCTGCTATTTTGTTCGTAGCTTGCAAGCCGATACTATTTCCAAAATCGCATTACCCGCCCTAAATGACTTCCGAATATTCCCAGCTTCGGCTGCGATGTAGAAGTCGAGCTAAAAATTGAAGCAGTCTCTGCAGTTAGATGCAATGTGGCTAGGGGTTTAGAGAGACGGACTTCTTTGAAAAAGTCGCGTAAATATTTAGTCTCGCCTGCGCAACTAAGCTGGCACGTCCTGAATTGATTACGTTACTTTTTCAAAAGGAAACTAATTGCGCCAATTCGGTCGATGTTTGCCTTTCATAGCACAAGCTAGACTAAGTAGACAAGTCTGCAAATGTTACCTTATGGCTTTTGTAAGCAATTTAAGTAGTTTCAATAGTGACAGTCTCGATTTCAGAAATTTAAATAATTACAAACATTTTAACCACATTTTGCTGCTTTTGAACTTTAATATCCCCTTCAAGCAATGTACTGTAAGTTAAGCTGCGCGGGTAGATTTCGGTGTGTCATTCTTCATCCTGAATTATACTGGGATAAATGGCAGTAGCAACACTGCTCATGTTAGTAGTAATTAAAAAAGAACAGTAGCTATAATAAAACATGATACTTGTTATTAAAGTCTTCAAAGTGTTATGTTTTGAAGCTCACGGCTCTCTTCATTACAACAAAATAGTTATAATAGTGACGAACAACGCTACAACTTTGTCTAGGTTTATTGTTTCTTTCAACTAAAAAATATGTGTACCTGGATTTTATTGTCAACTACTTAGTTATCTATACATTCACGAAGTACCCATTTTTCTATCGATGAGTTATTTCAAAGCCAGCATGATCATCTTATGAGAACCTACGCTACACCAATTTCAATTCAACTATTCTGTTTTCGTGTGGTTTAAGAGATTATGTATCCTGACATCCCAACACATTTTAAAGATTTCAAAACATCTTCTACCCTATCTTTTAGGTTCTCTATCTTATATGAACCCTGAACCAAAAAGACACATCCAGTAACTTACTCAATTTTTCTAATTTGTTTTCACACCTCTTTGAACTTTTTATTATGGCCTGAAAAAAGCTTCAGCTTCTTAAATACCCATGTGAACCAACGAAAAACAATCTATGGGCGATATAACTTGGGGCTACTGGCATGTACATTGCAGACATACATAAACAACATTAAAACAATATTGAAAATAATTAATAATAGTAATAAATTTTCATTAAAACGAAAATGTCAAAATATCTCAAAAGACGGCCCTGTTCTAAAGCCGACCATGTTAAAATCAAGTGCTATCTACACACATATTATTCGATTCTGAAGCACATTCTTTCGTGCTTGGAAAAGCTTCTTACAGCCGAACGCAAACCGTATCGCGCTGTATTGCATCCAAAGTTTGAATGGCGTGATGCGTGGAAAGCTACCACACCCGTTGTTGGGGAATTCCGGCCCCTGAAGGACTGCTGCAGTTGCGTCTCCCAAATGAGCGTCTCGAATGCACCTTTGAATATTGCCAAAATGAGTATGCTCACTTCGTACATGGTGAAATTGCGCTCATTGGACCCGTAAAAGCTGGTTCGCTGCACTATAAACTTGTGGGTAGCCATTATTACTGCCAGGCTACTTTAGATCGCTTCCATTCACTTGGCAGTAGGCGATTTTCGCACAACGCACTCTGGAGCCGCCCTTACTTAAGGCGAACTGGCAATTGACTTATACTCCTACACATCACTTACGCCGAAAATCCCATCACCCCGCGAGCAGGACTGGAAGTTGCATTTATCGCGACGCATACGCAAACTAAATTCAAATTAAATTAAAATTCACAATGCGCTCACAGCATAGGACTGGCTCTATGAACTTGTGATTGTACTGAATCCAACGCTAAAATCTAATTGAAAATAGGAACCCGTTTCACATTTCACTCACGTGTGATATACGACATTTTATCTTGCTGTTTGGGCATTTGTACAGTAAAGTTCAATGTTCGAAGACGGTACAAGCTATCAACTGTCATAGAATTAATAGCAGTGGATAATGAATCATGTTACAATCATTTGTGAATAGTAACTGTTTTTAGTCTCTAAAAACGATAACATAAAGTATATCAAAAGCCGCTACTGTAAGATAATAGTTATTTGTGTGTAATGACACACGCCCGTCATACAAAATTTCATCCAACAATTCAATAAACGCCAAAATAACCTAGCTGTGAAAATTTAAAGTCAAAGTACCATGGAGGAAATTATAGTACCTATAAAATGCAGGTTATGAACTATATATAATTCAACTGAAATCGGCATAGTTAGTGTCAGAATAAGAAGGATAAATACTATGTGTTTTGTGTTTGTATATACAAACATGTAAGTTCTACATTTTCTTTATCATGTTTCCTCTTGACAGAACATTTGTGATCGATACTCTGAAAAATATTGTTACTTGATTATCTATCGACTTTTTATTAAAAATATAAACGTTACCCCTTAACTTAGAATATTACTAATGGGCACTATTTTAAATGAAAAATTTAGAACTTGTAATTGTGTTTAATAGAGAGAAAACGGGATAACATAAAAAATAAATAGATCCAAACACCGCATTGTATCAGGAGGCTACGCAATTTTTAAACATAATTTTATATTTATAAATGTTTTTACAGTGATTGCTTCATTAAATTTATTATTGACCAATTTGTTTCATCTAGTATCGACCAAAAAATTAGTTCGAGTTTTCAAATTTTACCATGTACTGCTGCTTAAATTATTATCTAATATTTAAAAACTCCTAAAATGTGTTAAAATTATTGTCAACTAAGTATAGTTCCGCTCTTTTACAATTTTACAAAAACTGCGTGATTTTTTTGAAGTTACGTAAGCACGATAGCCAAGTCTCCAGTAATATCTGACGTATATATATCCTGCAAAATGTTACAGCTACAAGCTACCTGAGCCCATGGTTTATACGGTTTCTGTGATCTCTTTCCATATTTTTACGTGTACTCCTTTTAAGTCCGTCTTCTCCACTTCCAGACACCTTGTCTATGCGCATTCCCTTTTTCTGCGTCCACCACCTGCAGCACTCTTTTTACCATTCGATTATCTGCTCTAACCATTATAATGATACTATTTGCTCTCTGATAATATGGATCAATGGTTTCACATACCCCTTCACCATTTCTCTATTCGTACATCTTCTTTATCTTTAATTCCTTCATATATTCCTCCTATAACATTTTACTTTCTCATTCTTCTATTTTTTTGGCAACGAGGACATCAGTACTGGTGTGTATACTTGTGGCTTGGCTGCTCTTGGTATATTTTTGGATTTTAGCATTTCCATCCATGATGCAGCTACTTTCCTGCCTTTTCCCATCCTCTGGTACACTTCTGGCTCTTTTTTATTCCTGTTTGTTATTGGTACTTCCAAATACTCGAATTGGCATACTTTTTCAAAATCGTACTCCTTTTCATTTTTGGTTTTCACTATTAAGTTATTTTTTCTTGCTACTTATTGCCCTCTCGTCACCATATATTTCGTCTTGCTTTCGGTAATACATAATCCGTCTCTTGGTGCTCGAGGATGTTATGAAATGCGAGATCAGTGGTCTCGAGCGTGCCGATTAAACTGCTAAATTGTAATGGCAGCACATTCTTGGTAATGACCTCTTGAATTGCTTCAGACTTCTGAACCTGGTTTTAACAAGTACTTTTCCGAAAATGTTCCTAATGTTTTAAGAGGGTTAACCACCCTTTGCTTCTAATAAATGTATCTTACACCTGCTTGAAGCCGATAAAGTGCACATGATCGGAACTGTTGCCCTAAATTTGCGGCATTGTACAGATCTGATCTGTTGTACGACTTCCTTCTTAAATTCTCCCTAGCATTCTTCAATTACAACACTTACGAATGTAGTGAGTATGTTTCTTACCATATTTGTGAACACCTTACACCACATCCAAAAGCGATTGATATTTTTCTATAATTAGCACATAAGTTGAATAACCTTTCTTATGTATTGGAAAAATTATTAAATTACTCCACATCTTTGGCATTCTTTCCTGCCTATAAACTTCCAACTAGATCATCTAGGCTTCAGATGGCTTTATTATATCTCAATTTTCTTATTACCTCCCTCCCTTATGTTTCAGTTGGATTAGTTCTGTCTGTTGTTTCAATATTTTCCAGACAATTCGTAATTACATGTCCATCTGAAATATACCCTGTCTTTAATAATTCTTCAAAATATTGTGCCCATCAGTCAATTTCCTGACTGTAGTGTCTGTTAGTTGTTCTTCCTGGTCTCTCAAGTATACTTATTATTTAACCCTTGCGTACATATTTAGTTTCATATGAAAGAAATACTGACATTTTAGCAATAAATGAAAACTGGTAATATCTATATTAATTTTATTTAAAAAAGCCGTTGCGTGTACTTTTAAAAATATGACAGTAAATGTATTTTTAGTGCTATAAAACATAATTTATTGCTCCCTATTTGTAATACCTTTACTTTAGAAACAGTTGGATTTATTTAGTTACTCTCTTCATTCATTCTCATTAAAAATATTAATTTTTCTGCTATAAGAACAAATGCAAAGCTACCATATCGTTTTGTTTACATTTAGTCATAACTTACATATATGAGTACCAATATAAAAACGCCAGATGCAACATTACTGTAGTTATACGTAAAAATATGTTGTAAAAGCAGTGGCGTAACTTGGTACCCGCAGACCCCGCGGACGCGGGGGGAGGCCGAAGGGCCCCCTAATTTTCTTTTTCTTTCATTCAATAAACGCAAGCAGGAAAAAATCTTCCTATTTTAATTTTTATAATAATGGGATGTCCACGTAATAGGCAACATTAGTTTGGAATTGCCGGCCTTTAAATTCAAGCTGACATAGATTGGTTTGTAATATCGGGCATAGGTTAATGAAAGTGGAGAATTTCCTGCATTCGTACGGCTGATTTGAGTTGACTTAATTGTAAGAATTCTATAATTTAACAACATGATTTCCTATAGAAATTGGCATTTGCAAAAAATCTTATAATCCAGATAAACTAAAATAGCGTGAAATGATTTGAAATAAGTTTTTAATAGTTGATAATCGGAATTTATCATAAATTTTTCCTGAAATTGCGATCGCACTGTTATCATTTTTAACATTACCTGTTTCAGTCGCTTCCGCTGAAAGAAGCTTCTATGAATTAAAAGTTATGCCAGAAACAGCATGTACTAGGAAAGATTGGAAAACCTTCCTTTATTGTCCACTGAATCGGAGATAGCTGATAAAATGGAATTGCAAGAGGTTATTACACATTTTGTAAACATTAAGACCGGTCAGGCACATAGCTTGAAGCCTTGTTTTTTATTTTTTTAACGATCTTAGTTAAAACATGGTTTTTATGCCTAATTTTATTATTATTATTTATTAAATGTATTATTGATGTTTGACCACTTTATTTTATTAAGGACCTATAAGGGGCCCGCAGCAAATTTTCGCGGTGGGGCCCGAAATCTAAAGTTACGCCACTGTGTGGAAGAATTTTGCGCTCTACACCTTAGTCATAAAATGACTCCTTCCTCAAGTGAAAAGAACCAACCACCTAACAAATAACTATAATAACTGTAAAACAGGACTAAATAATAAAACAACTAAAACGGGAATCGAATACTATTTGAAACCAGTATATCTACACACAGTCAGGTTACTACAAAATGCATTAAATCATTTAATTTACGTATTTGTCAATATTTAGCAGAGCTGTATAATCAGTTGTGTGTTAGGGAATAATAAATTAGTTTAGACATTCATCAGAGTAAATAAACAAAGCGGGTTTAATGAAACGTGCAGCACTGGCACGTAGTAGATAAAATCATTAAGCATTCCTAATCGATCAATAATTCTAGTTTTATTTCATTTCTCTATATCCCTATCAAATAGTTCAGATATTTGGGTTTGGTAAATAGCCAGTTACAAACACTAGTTGATACTCCGGCACGTAACTAGTCATTTTCTCTAACTTACAATTATACAAGAGCACATAATAACTTTAATATATATTTCTTTAAATTTACTAACAGTAAAAGTCGTAATAACAATGGTACTCGTATAACAAAAATAAAAAATAATAAGAATGTTGCTAGAACACACTGCATATTTATTTAAAAAGATAAACACCGAATAACCTCTTAACAAAGTAACTTATCACAGTAATATTTTTAGGTATTTCTTAGCCACTGAACGCTCCAATACACAATAAAGTTCAAATATACCAACGACAATAATCTTAAACTTCAATATAAGCAGCATAGGGAGCAGTGATTACCCAAAAATAATCCCGTAGTCAGTGGCGTTCAACGGGCTGGCCCAACTATTCCAGATAAAGGGATTGGTTTACACTAAGCTGAACAAAATCGAGTATGGGCGCCTTCAAATTGATTATTCAACAATGCGCAAATCTAACTTGGACGATTTCTCGGTGGAATGGTATTCACAACTTATATTCACGGGAAAATTTTTTTTAAAAATATCTTTTCCAAACGTAGGCTCTTTGATAAGCTATCGCCTATTATAGTGATAACAAAAACGTAAGTGTGGCGCAATTAAAGTGACATTTATTTATAATAAAGTTGCGTAAATAATTTATATAGGTATATTTATGAAGGCCGTTCGTGACGTTAACGGCAAACGGTCAATTTCAAATATTTGCGTAATACATCTGTTCAACGGTATATAGGAAATGCACATAAATTAGTCATGTAATACTACATCAATATGCACAGCAAAAACAAGATAATTTCAATATCGTGCGTTCCCAACTAAGTCACATCAATGCACTTTAAATTGCAGCTAAGTTCTTAATTAAAGAGCTTATTTGTAGAATTTAGCGTCCTACGACAATGAAGTCCAAAGACCCAATGTTTTAACTAAAAACGTCCATCCAACCGCCACAGTTTGACATACCAATCTAGGTCGAATCCATCAGCTCCGACTATCAATTAATCTATGAGAAATACTAGAAGTCCATATATGCAGATAAAATAACCTAATAGAAAAAGAAAAGCCTAGAAATCCAAACCATAAAGAAAAGCTCTGTAACCGTAAAACGCAATTAGCCTCTGAGCGTGCAATCCGCTCAAACCACTTAGTAGTAGTTAGTATTTGTTGTGGGGAGACTGATATCAAGCTAGTAGGTCTTCATATTCCCTTTCTGCCAACCCCGTGGACAAAGTGTAGGCATGCAAACCACTTACTTTAGTTATTTATCGGCTTTGTATTCTAATCTCCAGGGGAGGTTCTCGCCTATCGAAAATCGTCTAGCATAAGATTAAAAGGCTCAACATTAAGGTGCCAAAACATGTTTCCACAGCAGGACTTACCCAAAAACTATAAACTTCATCTACATCCACCAACTCAGTGTCTTTCTCATATTTCACTACCAACCAACGGTATTTGAGAAATACTGAAGAAGAACTGCAACCCTCCCATTTTCAAAATCACCTTTTAAAGGCAGGAAAAAAAGTCCTTGAAGAAGACAAAAATGGTTTCTTTTCAGCTAGTCCATGTTTCACATGACAACCAGAACCAAAAACCGAGCGGTGGTATAGACGTCTCTAAACGACCGTGCCAACACTCGGTAACCAAGAGCACAACTTCGTGAAGCAGAGTAAACAATACGTCAAAACTCAACAGGGGACGCCGGATTAGCTAAGACAATTCGAGATATTACGGGTAGATTTACGCAGACTAGTCAAAATACTGTATTTGCAGGCACAAACTGTCAAGCATGCCACTTGAGTTACTTTTATGAGACATCAGGTACCGCCTAAACCAACGTCATATTCCTAACCTTCAAACGTCAAAAATCAACACTCCTAATGCATACACTAAACAGGTGAGTATGTAACTTATCCGAGCTAGTTAATCGGAATATTCGTTTTAGAAGGGCAGCAAAACGAAGAGATAACACACAACTTGAGAAGATGCTGAACGAAGTCCGAATCATAAGCAAGATTTCCACTATACTAGTCTAGCAAATAAAAAGCGCTTAAGGCAACTAGGGTGAGGTAAAGCTTTGGGAATGTGCCACAATTAGAGACTAACGTCCAAATGAATTTAACAAATTTCCAAATGACCGTAACATAGGTATTATTCGTTTATTCTTATGGTAAGCATCAATTTATCCACTATTTTTAAAGTGTCCAAACAAAAATTCCCTCTCGGTCGCGTTAATTGTTAAATAGCTTCTGTGTCCAAAATACCTACACAATTGGTATCAAAAATTCATTTTATTTTATTTTGGGGGTTACTACGGGGCATTTCTTTTTTTTTCAGCCTGTAGACCCCTAGCGATATGCGTGTTGGTACTGGTTCATATGGTACATAGATTAGTACACGGAAAGAACTTGAAAAATTTACCACCAGGACTGAAAAAGATTCGACTTGGGGCTATTCAAAAAATCCCTTGCCTAGTTTAGAAATGTAGTCATTTACAACAAGTTTATTTAGAGAATTTACATCAGCGTCTTTCGCACACATTTTCAGTTCTTTGTATAGCTGATGCTTAAATAAGTCTGTCGAATTAGCCTAGTTGCAAGCTTAGTAAAATCAGTAAAAGTATCGCTGTTTCTTCTCATGAAATCTGGTGGTATAACCATAACGACACTGTGAGATTAAAATACTATGTGAAATACAACAATTTCCAGATACCATTAATCTGCATCTAGCTTGATTAACGTTAAAATACAGTATATCGTAAACGTTTTTGCTAAAAATCTAAAAAAAGGAACAGTCAAGTTGAGAATAACATTCTTGGAAATAAATTTTGCACTTGACACATTAGCCTGGAAATCCTATCCAAGGGCTGGCTACTTTTCGCCAACTTGATGCGGCGACCAGAGGATCGAGCAATTCTCAGCACCACTAAAACACAAAATTTGGTAATGGGCAACCTTCGTCTTTAAGCGGACTCTTGTGCAGGGACGCTATTCATGTCATAACCCGCAAATTTAGAAAAATTCCCGCCAGGAAGACATTCAGCCCGCATTTGTTGTCGACGGCCCTAATTTGTGGAAGTGGCGAAATGAGTAAGAACCCATTCGTCTTCTCGGCCTGGCTATTTCTTAAGCTTGACGTATTTATAAAACACGCTAATGTTAGAAGCTTCGAGGAATACATGTCTCCATCCATAGGGCAATTTGTCCATGGTATATCATCCGACTTTACTGTTATTGCCCGCTTGACAAATTGAGATAGTTCGTAGTTGGGCCGTTAATAACGGCTATTTTTAAAAAGTGAAACCATTTCAGGGGAGCTAAATTTATACGACGCTGAGGGCAGGTGGATTCCTGAATGTGAACAGAATTGCTCTTTGAAATTGCGTTTTTAAGAAAGCACACGTTTTTCTTCACTACAGATGGCAATCATGCTTTAACGCTTTTTTTCAAAACTTGGTTCTTTAATATTAGCTTAAAATCAAGCATTAAGATTGGTTCATAGATACAGATGATGTGATGAAAATGTTGGACAGAATAAATGTCACTTTCAGAGAATAGATAAAGAAATGCAACAACACATTATACAGGGTTATTCAATTTCGATGTTCACCACTGTGATTTCGAAAATATGTTTTGCAGATAAATAGTGGACATTTGTGTTGCCATGAAATGTGCAAGTTGCGTTGCAGCCCCATATAGTAACGGGCTTTAAGTTTCGTGGCCCACACTATAAAAAGCTTGTTTAAAAATGGCGCATCAACACCATGTTATTAATAGTAACTTCCTGATATATCCAGATATATCGACCGTTCGCCTATAATTTTAAGTTGATACGATTTTAAGATATTATATTTGCATACATTTACAGTATGCACTGACTTTTATAAAACATAACTTCTTATACTGACAGTAAAACACCTGCTTATTCTAAAAATGTGACTATAACGACTAAGATTAAGACGATTAAAATGAAGGGACATACTTATTACTGGAAAAATAAGCAAGTTAATTGAATTGTCATGAATCGATACTAAGGTCACGTCAAAAGCAAAGCATTATCTTAAAATAGATTACACATTCAAGCAAACCTATACTTCTTATTAGATATACAGGGTGTTAATTAAGTACGTAGACAAACTTTAACGGGTGATTCCTTGATCAATTCTAAGATAAAAAGTTCATACAAACATGGGACCTAAACGGCTTCGTTTTCGAGATACAGGGTGTTGAAGTTTAAACAAAAACAGTTTTTTTCAAAAATTTGGAAAACGGATAGAGGTATTCTAATGAAACTTGGTGTAGGTTAGTATTTCATAAAGTAGCATTGTTCAGTCAAAATAAATTTAATTTATTTCCACCAGTGGCGTGCATCGGGGCGATCTCAGTTACATTATTTTAGAAAAATCTGATACGCCACTGTTTTGTAGAAAAAAGTTTTGTAGCTATTGTAAGATTGTGTTTTATTAAATAACATTTTTTAAAAGCTTCCTTAAACTGTATTTTGAAAACGAAGCCGTTTAGGTCCCATTAACGTCCAATGTACGAAATTGCTGTTACAGATTTTTCCATTTTTCTCGCAAAATGTTTATTCTATCAAAAAAAATAAAAGATACATCTTTTGTATAGTTTCAATGGATAAAGCTAAAAAACTTGTCGTATTGACTAAAAAACAGTGGCGTACCAGATTTTTTTGAAATAAGGTAGCTGCGGTGGCCCCGATGCACGCCACTGGTGGAAATAAATTACATTTATTTTGACCAAACAATGCCACTTTATGAAATACTAATATACACCAAGTTTCATTACAATACCTCTAGGCGTTTTCCAGATTTTTGAAAAAAAGTAATTTTTGTTTAAATTTCAACACCCTGTATCTTGAAAAGGAAGCCGTTTAGGCCCCATGTTTGTATGAACTTTTTATCTTAGAATTGATCAAGGAATCGCCTCTTAAAGTTTATCTACGTACTTAATTAACACCCTGTATATCACACTTGTATCGGTCACATCATGCACATAACCGATTTAATTACCTACCACAGACATTCGCCACAGTACCTGAACTTAACTACATAAAAAGGGCTTGAGCAAGCCTATAACAAATTTGAAAAATGTATTTTAACGGCAAGAAAATGGTTATGGAAGGAAGCTCCATAGAAGCAACGAGAATGCCACAGCAAACATTTTATATTATCAATACAATTAATGCAACAGGCAAGCTAAGCGAGCAGTAAGAAACGATATCAGGAATATGGAATCTAATATTACCAAAGAAATGCTGCAGGATTTTGGATTAACTAAAACAATTATTTCGAGACCTTTTAAGCAGAAAGAAGTGGATACCGTGACCGCTGAACGCTCTTGCAACACTTCAATGTAAGCAGAATAGCGAGCTGTCAATACCCAAAATAGTCCGTAACCATTAGCGTTCAACGAGCTAGCTGAGCTACTTCTGAAGAGGGGTAGGTTATTACTAAAATAATCAAAACCAAATAAGGGCTTGATTATTCAACAACTCGCGAATCTAAGTTGGAAAATTCTCCAATGATCTACTAATCGCAACTTATAGTGAAGTAAGATATTTCAAAAATAAATTGATCAGATGCAGGCTCCGCTGTAAGTTGTTATTGAAAGAAAAAGATATAAATGCGGCGGCATTTAGGTAATATTTATTTCCAATAAATGCAGACAAATAATATAAGAGGGCAGTTAATACGGGAAAAACTTACTTCAGTGTTAATCGGCTTAGCGATTCATTGCCAGTAACAAATGAAATTATATGTAGCGACTTATTAAAAACCATTTAAGATGAAATTAAAAATGTAAGGACAAATGGCCGGCATGTGCTTCATGACAGAACTTACCACAAAAAAACGCCATTTCCAGTAGATCCACCAGACGGCGTATTTCCCAGATTCCGTTTGACATAAAGTTGAGAGAATAACGGTATTTCTCCTACCGGTGGTCTACCAATGCATTCTAATATTATTTCATAAACAGGTAGGACATTCATTGACCAATATTTTTCACATTTTGTGGTTTTTTTTGCTTTTGGAATTGGCAGTACTAAAATATTTTTTTTCAATTTTATGAAAGCGAAAAATACCGTGGGATAAATAAGTATACAAAGAAGTAGAAACGAAGTGTAAGGCAATGGAGATAAGAACAACAAACTACAAACTAGGTGGTGGGATTTAAAAAAGTGCTCATATCTACTTACAATACGTTTATAGGCTACTTAGTCCACCTGTCATCTATCAAAGGAAGCTAATAAATTTTTTTATTTCATAGTCAATCAAGATGAATTGTCGTGGTTTTTGCATCAAATATTCCCCTAATACTAATATAACTATTTTTAGAACATGTAGTTTTTATTATAAAAAAAAATGTTCGTTTGAATCCCAAATTAGCATTCCCGGATTACCCGTAGAAAGTTTCAGAGTGACGATATTTTCCAGCTTCCCCTTCCTTTTTGGAAACTTTTAAGAATCACACTTTTACTTTCGATATTATAAGGTAGGTTTACTTGAGACTTTTTTTGGTGACGCTTTGCAAGCGGGTTTTATCCCAAAAAATCGTCGATAATACGAGGCAGGTTTGGTCAGTTTGGTGAATTGCTGCACCCATCTGATTATTTCAGTACGTGATAGTAGTTTGGAAGCAAACTGCCATTATTTGGTTATCCGTGCTAATCTAACGCTCAGTCGATTTTATTTTCAGGCATTTTTCTCTTCTGTTCCCTTTCCCTGTCGGCGGAGCTTTAGACTTTCTCGACATTGGCTGTGCTACCTGTCGAAAATCCGTGGACGTTCGAAGTGGTATTCTGTCCACCTGTTGAATTGCAGATTTAGCGCTGGAAATATCGGAACACCTGCGACGACAAGCCTGTTCTGACCGGCTCCCCTCGATTTTTCAGCATGTGTCGCAGCTATTCACGTCAGGGTTTGCATTTACACCAATCTTTCGCGCACTTGGCGTCGCACTTTCCATTTCCCGTTGCAAATAGTGCCAGTGCATCCGCCAGTCACTTTAATCTATAGCTTTTTGTTAATGTTAAATGACGTTTGGTTTAGGGTCTTTTGCTACTTCGCTCAATCGCTACCGTTCATTCTTATAAAATCAGATCCTTGCCTGCTTGCATGAGCCCGTATAGCAGGGGTCGGCAACCTTTTTCGGACGGCGGGCCATTTTCAAAATAAATTTTTTTAGGCGGGCCGCACATTCAAATGTAACTTAAATAGTGCTTTTATATCATATACGAGTATAAATATTATTAAAAATAAATATAGAAAAAATTTATTTTTTATTGACATGCTATAATAACAATAATGTTAGAGAACAAAAATTTTACAATTCTTAAAAGGAAAAAAAAGAAAATACAATTCCAATTAAATATGTATAAATATGTAAATATAAAAATATAAATATAAAAAATATAAAATATTGTAGTGAAACGTCATACGGCTGTCAACATGAACGCACATATGAACATACAGTAGCAAACTGGCGAAATGAAAGAAGTAGTGATGGGCCTATCCGGAATAAATAATCGTAAAGTTTCCGATTGTTCAAAAAATCGGAAGGTTCCTATTATTTCGGTACTTTTCGGAATTCGATTATTTTACTGTTCGGTGCACAAAATTCGGAACTTTGGGAATTCGATTATTTTACTATTCGGTACACAAAATGAGAAAACGAAATGCCAATTTGAACTGAACGGAATACGGAATGTTGTATTGACTCACTTGACTGCTATATGCTGGTTGGCGAATGTCGACGGGTCGCGCCGTGTGCGCACGTGTATGATACGTGAATGGCACTAATGGCAGTGGTATTTCGTAGATTAATTATTAGATAGTACACCTCCAGACTTCAAATTCAAATATTGTTTTATACTATCTATTATGTACTTTATGTGCTATTAAACTTTAAAATATCACTACCATTTTCCGAAAGTCTATTAACGTAACTACTGTAATAATTTGAAAAAATATTTTATTTCCTCATATCCCACTGTGCGACTCAAACTCATAAATTGTTTTTTAGGATACTGCATTGCTAACTAGCGTTTATATTGTTACAAACGAGTCCGGTAGATAAAATTTACCGGCCTAGACCAGTAGTAATAGAACTACTACTGGTCTAGGCCGGTAAATTTTATCTACCGGACTCGTTTGTAACAATATAAACGCTAGTTACCAATGCAGTATCCTAAAAAATCTTATACGATACACGACCGGTAGAATTCTTATGGCCTTGCTAAACATACAGGTCTCGCCCTACGGTTCGACCTGTAAAGTATTGGCGCGGCCATAAAAATGTTGCTACCGGTCTAATAACGTAAATAGCTATTACTGACCGCCCTACAAACCCAAACAATAGATGCCAACGCAGATAAGGGCTTACGGCGCGGGGGCGAGTGCTCTCATCGTAAATTTGCACGCACTTCATCTTCCTTCCGCTTGTTGTTATTTCGCTCGTTTTCCCTTGCTTGCATTTACGGAATGTAAAATAATCGGATGATATTCCGATTTTATAAACATTCCGAAATGGAACATTCCGATTATTGAAATCATCCGATTATGCCCATCACTAGAAAGAATGCTACACTTGCCAAGCGAGACGTCGTATTCGCTGGGGAGTGGGGATTAAACTTGCGCAGTAAAATAGGTTTCCCACTATGCTTCTGTTTGTCGCGCATTTTTGTCACCGGCCACATTTCGGCACGCTTACGCTCTAAATTTGTTGATTTTTCCTAAAGTTATATTGGTGCTTTGGCGGGCCGCGCAAAAAGTTGCAAAGGGCCGCATGCGGCCCGCGGGCCGCAGGTTGCCGACCCCTGCCGTATAGGATACACTATTTGTGCGTCGCATATTTTGTAATAATTTATGTAACCATCATTTGAGTTCTGGGTTAATTTTTAATACATGAGCCAAACGTTATTAATGTGACAGTTGCCTGCTGCTATCCTACCAACCTCGATTCACTGTAAATTTTTAATATCGAGTCACTTAAATTTTGATTTCCAATTACTCTATCATGATCACCAACTTTGAGTTAGCATTTAGGCGGTATTATTAAAGTTGTCTTGTTAATCTACATACTGTTGGATTTGGTATTTAACAGCACCCTCTTAGGGTTCCCGTTTGGCACACTTTTTTGTATATTACGAGTGATAAATACATTTTTATGTTCTACACTAGCCGTTGTTCTTTCTCTTGGGTGTTTATTATCTCTCTGCACCATAGGCGTAAGTAAGCGTCGCATATCGACTACTCCTTATGGTTCAGCTGTGCTCTCTGTGACACTGTTAGTCAAACTAAGTTTTATTTGGTGATCGCTGTTGTTTCTAAAAGCGAATTGATTAAAAAAAAAACAACTGCAAACTGTTCAAGTTGATTTAGTTCCTTATTTTTCCAAATTGCACATGTAATCAATAGCTTTTAATAAATCCGCCGAATGGGAGTAAAATAAGCTTTTAATAATGTAATAGGACAGAGTGGTACAAAAATTAAGACTTAGGCCCAGTAACAGGCGACCGCGTCCCATTAGTTTGGTCTTGGAAATACGGAAAATGGGATATTTGTGAGCGGCTTAACGCTGAGCTCCCTCGAAATCCGATAAAATGTAGTCGTCCGGCATGTGCAATGATGCGAACTCATCAAACGGAAGACTACAAATTCCCAAGAAGAAAAAAGTGTAACCTGTGCGCCGCTCGAAGCGGAATTGCCTTTTTACGGCGGAAGATTGTTTTCGCAGGACACTTTAAGGGCAAGCTCCTTTCCCTCTATATGTAGCTAATAAAAAGGATGGTGTCGCCATTTGTTTCGTCCATAAAACAACTGGGGCATCCTGTAACCCGACCGAACGTCACGGCACGGTCCGGTTAGCTTTATAAAAGTCTTGGCAGCTGTCGTGGGCCCCGAACTAATATAAGAGCCCCTGCTGGACATCGCTTAGTCCTGCAGCCCGATTAAACTTGCCGCAACTACGCCCTGCCCCCCACTCGGCAATTGAAAACAGATCAGACGCAAGTGCAAGTCTTAGGAAAAACGAGCCACTTGGACGGCTTCCAGTCCCAATTTGAATATATCAGTCAGCGAGTCTGTTGGGCTCCATTATGGCTGGTTTAATTGGTCGTGCGGCCTACAGAAATTGTCAACGTACATGTTTATTTTGGATGGCTTATTTATGGGTTAGTGGAAATTCGTCCGGTTTTTGCGGACAACTTATTCCAAGTTCTATTAATACTAGCTTTTATGACTAACGCATTTATAATTCCAATAATGTTCACTTCCGTTTCAAAACACACCATCATAATAATTCTAGTCCTCCAATGCTTCAGCTAACTAATAGCAAACAAAGGTTTGCAGCAGCCTCAGCGTATAGTGATGATAAAATAATAGAGCATGGTGTGACACAAAGACCTTTCCTTGGACCAGTATTACTCTATGATAGATGCTTGTAATATTAATCGATGTGTTAACAACACATAAAATTTACATGTACTATCACGTTCTCTACCATGGTTTACAATTATTGAGGTGGGGATTTCAATTGTCACGGCTTTACTCCCATACAAAATTTGTTGAATTCTGTAGAACAAGTAATACCACAACTTGGCAGTCGAAGAGGTGTGTTGAAGGTAAGTTATTACAAATATTCGCCAATTGCTCATCACATTTGGATTCCTCACATAGTGTAAATTCTCACCGCTGACGTATTTTATCTGTATTTGCACAGCCTCTGGATGATCTGTTATTTCTGGTAAAAGCAAATGTGCCAACTTAGCCTTCTTTTCTTTCAGAAAACGCTGAGGTCTAATTGCCGTCTCTGGGTAAGCACGTTCTAAATTCTTTTGCCGTAATGTAATTTGGAATTACCTTTTAGCCTGTTACTTCTAATGTTTATTTGTGGTGTACACTGGTAACCCTTTCATTTGTACCACACACCTAACTCGTAAAATATTAACAGTAAAGGTCATCGGTCGAAGTTCTGACAGCCACCTGTTAAAACTTGAGGATTACAATTCCATAATAGAAAAAATATAATATTAAATTTGAATGTACATATAAAAAATCTTTATCACCATAAGGCTCTTGCTCGCCACGCTGTTTCTTTTTAAATTCAAATATTAATTCTCATTTTGCGGACAAATAATTGAAGATCGGAAACTTGTTACTAAGAACTATTTCTCTAGAATAAAAACTATCTAAAAATCGGTTAGACATTGTTGAAACCACTTCCTACTATCAATGGATTTGGGTAGTATCAATTAATGGTTTTAAGTGTTGGCTTACGTCCTTTTTTTCGGTTTTCAAAATTCCAAATTCCTCATGAAATGGACGGGTAATCCATATAAAAGAATATATAAAGTAAACATAATCTTAGATAAGGCGTGGCGCGTTAAGACGATAAACCCCCAATATAAATCATGGGCAACAAAAGCGCACTCAGGCACGCGTTCATATTTCGGAAGCGGCGGCTGAAACGGCCCGTTAATAGATTTAAAGCGGATTCAATGTGTATCCGGTTCCGGGGAGCACACGATAGCGTGGCGATACAGCCAATATCGCGGTGGCTTTGTCTGTCACGTTATCCTCGCAATCAATGGCGCCCAACGTCATTGGTCAACGATTAATCGGAAAATGTATTCCAGAGATTACATTACCCACGCGTCCGATTTTCTGTGGCGTCATTCGGTGCCGGCCCTTTACACGCTGCGAAATCGAGCACCGATAAAGCAACAGGGATGTCCTGGAAATGTAATTCGCCTGCCTTCAGCTGTAATTGACAAAAATATCAAGATGTTGCGGCCGATTAAGAGCCACGTCGGAAGAGACCGCTTTACTACTATTTGCTCTTTTCTGGGGTCCGTCTCACGTGTCAAGCTGCAGAATGCTGACAACCCACACAGCCTTAAAGCACTCTTTCATTTACTCTTACTTTTAAATATAGCAGAGCACTAAAGGCTTCATATAATAATCTTAGATAACTCAAATATACTTGTATTACTAAATTTATATAAGTAAATTTAAAATAGATCTACCATAAACATTTTCCCACGCCCACCATCATTCGCTCGGTCGTTATCATGATGAATGTGTTTATTATGAAAAAATGCACAATTCACAGTGGGCTAAATATTTCATTTTAACCTAAAAATTGCTGAAAGCATGTCATTTTGACTACTGACTTGTCAGTTGTCACAATGAAGCTCTCATTCAGTGAGTTGCAAAAATTTATACTTTTTGTGGTCGTGGGAAAAATAGCGTACATAACTCGCTCGAAAGTGTATCGTATTTTGAGTCACTCGGCTCCGCTACGCTTCGCCTCATTTCTCAAATATACTCGCACGATATATGCCACTTTCGAAGCTTGTTATGTAATATAGTATTTCCAATGTCTATAATAATAACAATGTGTTTTGTCTAATACCAATGTTGGGTTTTGCTAAATTTATCCTTTTTCACATCCTCACTATCTCGTTCTATGTTGCCATATGGGTGGGTAGCTGTGGAGTCGTCTCTAATTCCCTCGCTGCCGAGACTCTCGAAAACTCTCTTGTTTGGTGCGTTGGGCATATTTGACAACCGGTTAACTGCAGTGAAGACGGCTGGGTTCTGACATTAAATATACTGAAGGCGCAAAACGAGTCTGAATTACGACAAATGTGTCCAGATAGAAGCGAGAACTCAAAAGAAGGTACCTAGTCGACCGCAACATAATCTGAAAAATGAATCATAAGGGGCCAAGTTCAGAGGATCGTAATAACAAAATAAGACACGCAATAGTAACGACTGTATTATAATAGCCAGAAATGTAGTACCTACATATAATCGTCCAGTACTCCGGGTGCAGCCAATAAACGTGAGAGCTAAAATAATTATCAGGACATTTTCAAACTGTACGAAGGTACGCCTAATGGAGAATTTTTCTAAATTACGACCCCTTGGGTATATGGGTTTTTTATATTTTTCCGCTCGAATTTAAGCATATTGAATCCTATGCAAGCTATTAGTGACTTGGAGCGCACGCTGTATAGGCCGCTTTGGCTTGTGCAGACCCGGCCAGAGTTTCTGGAAGCAAGCGTGCAGGTGTCGAACCCAGCTGCTGTGAGCGAGTTTTGAATATCGATTTTATCTGTAGTCGCGTTCTAAAGTATTTCCTAAAATAAACAACGCCCATAAGTGCGAGAGAGAGAGAGAGAGAGAGAGAGAGAGAGAGAGGGGGAGAGAATGAATGGTTTAAGCTCGGTTTTCGTCTGTACGGTGGACAGCTGCGGCAGCCCCTCCCATTTTTTCTGGGCCGCGTGATGTGTCGTTTTGTGGGTGAGTTAGCATCCGGCTCGTGAAGAGAGCAGTTGAGTGGTGAAGTATGCGGCCAGCGTTCGTCTGCCCCCTTCGGGGATGGACATCCGCTGTGTACGTTCGAGGATGTGTTTCCCGTTACTTATGTTGTGTGGGTGTTTTGGAGCTTGAGGCGAGTCGGGTGGTGCCTCTTCCGTATTGCGCCAGTCGTATCTCTTGTTGTTATGGGCCGTTGGAGCCATCAACCTTTGTGGGGATTATTTCCGAGAGCGACTACCTTTGGCGAAGTTGACGTGCGAGTCCTGTCGTATTTGGTCACATCTTTGGCCCCTGTTCGGGGACCCGTGAGGACCGGCATCATCTTATGCCCCGCTTCGAGTCCGTTGGAGTCACCCGTTTTCTTGCAGCGACTGAGATGCAAGCCGCTAGCCGAACGTCGCTTCAAACACCGCAGGCGAAGCTATGTGATAAGATATTTGTAGTAGTCGTAAGCCTCCCACGCTAAGCATGAGTGTGTTCTAAATTAACTAATCTTTATTTATTTATTTATTTTAGTACTCAGCCAACAGCCGTTAGGCCAATTACAGGCGTCGCTGTACATTTATGGGGACTTCCAACCCCACTAACGACTGTCATGATGTTATTATGACATCCGGGACCAACTAATTGCGTGGCAGCCCTACCACGAGGCGCCGAGAGATGCACCCGTGGAACTTACATACAGGGCCTTCCGTCAACACATTTTCTTTGCGCTATTTTTATTGTCGCTAGGTACGAGTGCGCGCTAAATTGTTGTGTCACCCCATTGTGCATTAAACAGTGCAAGCACCCTAGTTATACGATACAGGGCCTTCCGCCAACACCTCTTCCGTGCGCTAGATTTATTGTGGCTAAGCATGAGTGCGCGCTAAATTAACTAACCTTTGTTGTGTCACCCCATTCTCCATTAAACAGTGCAAGCTCCCTATTTATGCAATACAGGGCCTTCCGCCAACACCTTTTCCGTGCGCTAGATTTATTGTCGCTAAGCATGAGTGCGCGCTAAATTAACTAACCTCTGTTGTGTCACCCCATTGTGCATTAAACAGTGCAAGCACCATAGTTATACACAGGGCCTTCCGTCAACACCTTTTCTTTGCGCTAGATTTATTGTTGCTAAGCATGAGTGTGCGCTAAATTAACTAACCTTTGTTGTGTCACCCCATTGTGCATTAAACAGTGCAAGCACCCTAGTTATACAATACAGGGCCTTCCGCCAACACCTTTTCCGTGCGCTAGATTTATTGTCGCTAAGCATGAGTGCCCGCTAAATTAACTAACCTTTGTTGTGTTACCCCATTGTGCATTAAACAGTGCAAGCACCCTACTTATATACAAGGCCTTACGTCACCACATTTTCTTTGCGCTAGATTTATTGTCGCGAGGCACGAGTGCGCGCTAAATTGTTGTGTCACCTAATTGTGCATTGAACAGTGCAAGCACCCTAGTTATACAATACAGGTCCTTCCGCCAACATCTCTTCCGTGCGCTAGATTTATTGTCGCTAAGCATGAGTGCGCGCTAAATTAACTAACCCTTGTTGTGTCACCCCATTCTACATTAAACAGTGCAAGCACCCTAGTTATATACAGGACCTTCCGTCAACACCTTTTCTTTGCGCTTGATTTATTGTCGCTAAGCATGAGTGCGCGCTAATTTAACTAACCCTTGTTGTGTCACCCCATTCTGCATTAAACAGAGCAAGCACCCTAGTAATACAATACGGGGCTTTCCGCAAACACCTTTTCCTTGCACTAGATTTATTGTCGCTAGGCACGAGTGCGCGCTAAATTGTTGTGTCACCCCATTGTGCATTAAACAGTGCAAGCACCCTAGTTATACAATACGGGGTCTTCCGCAAACACCTTTTCCTTGCACTAGATTTATTGTCGCTAGGCACAAGTGGGCGCTAAATTGTTGTGTCACCCCATTGTGCATTAAACAGTGCAAGCACCCTAGTTATACAATACAGGGCCTTCCGCCAGCACCTCTTCCGTGCGCTAGATTTATTGTCGCTAAGCATGAGTGCGCGCTAAATTAACTAACCTTTGTTGTGTCACCCCATTCTGCATTAAACAGTGCAAGCACCCTAGTTATATACAGGGCTTTCCGTCAACAATTTTCCTTTGCGCTAGAATTATTGTCGCTAAGCATGAGTGCGCGATAAATTAACTAACCTTTGTTGTGTCACCCCATTGTGCATTAAGCAGTGCAAGCACCCTAGTTTTATACAGGGCCTTCCGTCAAAACCCTTTTTTACGCTAGAGTTATTGTCGCTAAGCATGAGTGCGCTCTAAATTAACTAACCTTTGTTGTGTCACCCCATTCTGCATTAAACAGTGCAAGCACCCTAGTTATATACAGGGCCTTCCGTCAACACCTTTCCCTTGCGCTAGATTTATTGTCGCTAAGCATGAGTGCGCGCTAAATTAACTAACCTATGTTGTGTCACCCCATTGTGCATTAAACAGTGCAAGCACATAAGTTATATACAGGGACTTCCGTCAAAACCTTTTTTTACGCTAGATTTATTGTCGTTAAGCATGAGTGCGGCTAAATTAACTAACCTTTGTTGTGTCACCCCATTGTGCATTAAACAGTGCAAGCACCCTAGTTATATACAGGGCCTTCCGTCACGACCTTTCCTTTGCGCTAGATTTATTGTCGCTAAGCATGAGTGCGCGTTAAATTAACTAACCTTTGTTGTGTCACCCCATTGTGCATTAAACAGTGCAAGCACATAAGTTATATACAGGGCCTTCCGTCAACACCTTTTCCTTATGCTAGATTTTTTGTCGCTAAGCATGAGTGCGCGCTAATTTAACTAACCTTTGTTGTGTCACCCCATTGTGCATTAAACAGCGCAAGCACCCTAGTTTTACAATACGGGGCCTTCCACAAACACCTTTTCCTTGCACTAGATTTATTGTCCCTAAGCATGAGTGCGCGCTAAATTAACTATCCTTTGTTGTGTCACCCCATTGTGCATTAAACAGTGCAAGCACCATAGTTATATACTGGGCCTTCCGTCAACACCTCTTCTTTGCGCTAGATTTATTGTCGCTAAGCATGAGCGCGAGCTAAATTAACTAACCTTTGTTGTGTCACTCCATTGTGCATTAAACACTGCAAGCACCCTAGTTATATACAGGGCCTTCCGTCAACACCTTTCTTTTGCGCTAGATTTATGGTCGCTAAGCATGAGTGCGAGCTAAATTAACTAACATTTGTTGTGTCGCCCCATTGTGCATTAAACAGTGCAAGCACCCTAGTTATACAATACAGGGCCTTCCGCCAGCACCTCTTCCGTGCGTTAGATTTATTGTCGCTAAGCATGAGTGCGCGCTAAATTAACTAACCTTTGTTGTGTCACCCCATTGTGCATTAAACAGTGCAAGCACACAAGTTATATACGGGGCCTTCCGTCAACACCCTTTCCTTGCACTAAATTTATTGTCGCTAAGCATGCGTGCGAGCTAAATTAACTAACATTTGTTGTGTCGCCCCATTGTGCATGAAACAGTGCAAGCACCCTAGTTATACAATAC